>NJFT01000296.1:0-41393 GCA_002221725.1 Scedosporium boydii
AAAAAAAGGGGGCAATAAAACCCTCAACCCTCAACCATCCCGCCAGCAGAGACATCAGTCAATTCTGATGATTGATAATGGGTACCCTCGATGATTCCTAGGCTGGTCAAGGTCGTCGACGCACTCTGTTTCGTCACTGGTGTACGAAGTACGAAGTACTGAGGTAGTGGATGCGACAATTGTACAATTGTAACGGCGGGGCAACGGCAACAGCAACAGCTCAGGAGCAACGTGGGTGGGGTGTAATTGCACTTGTACGATTGTCCTTTCCTCGTGCTTGTGGTGCACATGAATTTTGAATCTGAACGGGGACATGCGGTGGTATACACAAGTACAGCAGTGCAGTGCCTGCAGTGGTACAGTTCAAAAGTGTCGTGTGTACAGGTCTAGTTGTGCAACTGCCCACTGCTGATCCACTGCATTTTCACGGTTCGTTCCTTCCGGGGAAGGGGGAGGTCGGCGCGTGCCGTCGTGGCTTGGAATTAATCTGGATCAGTGGATCAATTTGACGGACTCAAACTGCACTCTTCAACTTCAAGGACCAACTTGGTCAATTCCCTTTCCTCGATTGTTTGAAACGCCCCATTGAAGATTGATCTTGGCCAAAACCCTTCAGACATCGCGATTGTGAACTAAACTAAATAGTTTAGCGCTGCCGTTCTTACGCCGCTGCTCCCGATCCGGAACTACCAAGTACTAATCTAGTCCACCTGTCTAAACTGGTAGTAGTAGATGTCCCAGCGATTAACGATTGCCGTTGTTGTCAAAATAATAACCTCAATCCGTTAATCAGCCACTGCCGGAGTCGAGAAAACCGTGCCACAACACCTCGGGCCATACTTATTATCGTGCGACTCTCCCCAATAACCTACCGTTTCCTCTCGTTTCGTGGTTCCACAGTTGCACACCATCATCCATCATCCACCATCCACCATCCACCATCCACCATCCACCATCCACCATCCACTAGCAATCTGCAACGGCTACGGGTCGCAGGCAGACGCAGCACGACCATCACCATCACCATGGGCACCACCATGCAACGCCCATCGTTTCCTCCCGCACCAGGCCCATGACGCCAGGCAGCTCCACACCCCTCCATCCCAAGCCTCCCAAGCCCCTCCACCCCCGAGCTGTCCCTTGAGTCCCTTGACCCCGAGGATGGAGCTCTCAATGTACAAAGTACCTTTATTCCTCCCGGCCCCTCGGGCTGGCCAGGGTGAGCCGCAATACTTCCTCATTGGGACTGGCCGAGTGGAGAGATGTACGAATCGATACGGCGATGGATGGAAGCGGAAGGCGTCCTGGAAATGCGTGGAAAACGAAGCGTCACCTCGCTAACGCCACCACCACCAGCGGAGGATACTTTTAACTGCTCACCTTTAAACTCGTACGGGGGCCAAGGACAACAGGACACTATGGACCCGTCTGGGAAAGCTGGCGACCATCGCCTGCATGGGGGTTGCATATCGGCAACATGGCAAGCTCGCTGACCATCTTGCTTGATCCATGTTGCTGTCAGTCACGTCGCTCTCTGTGTATAATAAAAGTTGAATCCTCTCTCGTCAGACCTTACACACCCACCCACCCGCTCCCGTCTAGATCAATCATGTATCTCAACTCTGGACATGGACTAGCATGATCAAGGAGTCTAAATCATCACTCGCAGATATCCCCTCCACCTTTCCAACAATTGATCCTTCCCGCTCTTACACAGTCCTACCCTAGCACAAGTTGGGCGTCGACGCTCACTACCCTATTCCAAGCAAATCCCAAGCAAATCAAGAACCCGCCCCGGTGCACACTACCTCTACTTCTACCATTGCCAGTTCCCAACCCTCGACCTTCTAAAGTGCAAGCATTCCGTCCTAACTACTCTTCTGCACTTTCGATTGATCCTCTTCCCTCCGGCCACAGACGCAACATTGAGCCTGCTGCACGTTGACGTTAATGACCGATCCGCAAGGACGCTTTCATCTTCTCGAGAATCCGCCGCACAGAAACACCCGTATAGTCATAGAAAGAACCGCCAGCTCAGCTTTGTTTACTCTCTATCCGAACTCGGCACGACGAGTAGGAAATGAAGGCTTCATCTTCGAGACAACGCCCGAGGGACTGGACGAGCAGTCATAGCACCGATAGGACCAGCGACGCGCTCACCTCATCCAGCACAGCTCCTACTTCTGCCAACAGCTCTCGGAGCGGAACGAAGCTCTCCCGCAATGCGTCTAGGAGCGCTCGAAGTCGTCAACAGGACGCCTTGTCGCCCGCGAGCTACTACGAGGAGTCTTCCACGGATACCTTTAACTCCTCCCTCGACTCCGACGATGGCTCGTCCCAAGACAGCAACGAAGATCATCACAGAATCCCCCCACTTCCGATATACCGCAAGGCTATCGTAGGCCCTTCGGTCCAACCCTCAAACTACAGAATCTTTCCCGAGCTCTTCCCTTCCCTAGATAAGATGTACATACGCCACGACGAATACACATCGGACGGGAACATGAATCTCCGCGTTGACACCCAGCTCCCCCACAGGCCGCACAGGCTTGTCCAACTCTTCCATTTACGCATGTATGATCTCGACAGCCGCATCTTCTCCCTCCGCCGGTACTGTCGTGAGTCGGGACGCGAAGTATGTCGCACGAAGCGAGAGTATTCTTCCACTGGGTCCGATGGCGGTCGCCAGTCCCTCCAGCGCTCGGTGTCGAGCGTCTTTCGATCGCTTGGCGCACGACCACAGTTCCGCCGATCAACTTCTAGCAGCACTCTATTCAGCTTCAAGAACGCCCACGCTGGCAAACGCCCAGACTCCGGCCTCTCAATGCGGAGCGAGAAGCATAACGGCTCCATCCTCCTCGACTCGTGCGATGAGCCGGGACAAAAAACAAAGACCATGCCCACGAATACGATCAAGTTGATGTTTACGAATTACGCCTCCATCGACGTCATTAGAAGAGGAAGTGGCCCATCTCCGAAGCGCTACGACTTCTCGTGGTGGGGTGGAAAGTACTCGTGGAAGAGGATACACAACACGAATCTGGGCACCACTTCATTCCACTTAATCCGCGAGGGCCAACCCGAGTCCTTCCTCGCCAACATCGTGGCTGAGGTACGCTCCCCGAACGAGCTGACGTCTGACGAGATGGACGGTGGTTGGATGCCCCCTTGCACCATGTGGTTTAGCCACGAACTGGACGCCGCTCTCGCCGAGTAAGTTTTCCTTTTAAAGACCCTTAAAATAAGAACTCTAACTCCGATCTAACAAATTTGGAAATTTAGGGTCTTCGTTGCTACCGGACTAATCAGTCTCGTCGATGACTGCATCAGGGATCGATGGGATCTTAAGAGAGAAAGCCGATTTCATGCTCTCCGCATATGAGAAGCCCTTGCTTGCCGTGGCTACACTTTCTCTCTTATCCTCGTGACACATCCCGCGTGGAATCTCCTACTTTTCTTCTCATCTTCTTCTTCCCCCCTCTCCGCTCAACCCCCCCCTTATGATTCTTTAACGGGGTGTTAGTTAAGCTTTCCGTCTCCTTCAGGATATGGGAATGGATGGAGGGTATCAAGATTGGACACTCGCCCGAGGTCCACGAACAACACTGTGGCGGACCGGGGGCGGTCATTTACCAAAGGGCGGCACCCCACGCAGGCCCAAGATAAAACGGAAGCACCCTCTCCCTACCTGTACAATTTTTTCTTCTTCTTCTTCTTCTTTTCTTGTTGTTGGTAAACTGGGAATAGTAAAGCAAGGTTGCATGCGCGGCGCTATAGTCGGGGTTTTCGACGTCATGAAGGGTCTGGAGTTTTCCCATTTGTGTCTGGTTTTGAACGCATGTTCCAGGGTAGATGTTGCCATGTATAACGAATATCAAATGATGAATACAGATATGCCATGTTCTTGGATCACCCCTCCCGGGACGCCAAACCGCCGAACCATGTCCGATGCATGCATTCGCAACGTCACGCCACACATCAAAAATTCAGAGAGAGTCGGTGAGGTATCAAGAGCTCATCCATTACCAGCAGGCGCGATATCTCATTATTCTTCAATTTATGTTTCCCCCATCTTCCAAAGATCCCCATTCGTAGCGTCGTATCGTCGTAGTCTTTTGTACCCTCTCCGCCAGATCGAAAAAAAAAGAAGCAGGGTCGCTTCAGAATTCAGCCCCCGCTTCATCGAACCCATCGACCCTCGGGCCACCAATCCAGCCCCCAAAATCCAACTTCATCAAAAGACGATTAATGCCCCCGATTCTCCTCGGCACAAATGCCGTATCACCATCAACTTGACCGACGTGCTGATCGGCCTCGGCATCGTCTTCGCCCTCGAGCTCGGCGGTAAACGCCGGGTCCATTTCCAGGGCCCTCAACGCGGTGATGACCTCGGATATGGACGTGCGCACATTCACCTCGAGATCTCTGACGGCAGGGATCACCTCTCGCTCGTCACGCTCGAGGTCGGCGAAGGCGTCTACCACACCGGCATCGGTTTCGAGATCCATTGATTCCCAAATAGAGTGAAGGCGGCGGATGAGGGCGACGAGGTGGTCGATGTGCACGAGGAGAGAGTAGAGGGATTCGGTGTAAGATGGCTGCGTAAGGAGGAGGTGGCGGCAGAGCGATCGGAGGTAGGTTCTATGGGCGGTGGCTAGGGATTCGGGATCGTACTGCCGGGAGGGCGTTATATGTGGCTTATCGGGCGAGGACGGTGGCCGCGTCTCGGTAGATGTTTCGAGCCAGATGTCCTCGAAATCGGCGCTTTCGGTCTCTCTCGTAACAGTGGATAAATTGACTGTCGCGGACCTAGTTGGCGCGACGGCTGGTACGGTTGTTGTAACCTCTCCGGAAAGCCAGCTCTGGAAATCCTCCCACAGACCGGCGAGCACCTCGGATTGCATGTATGCCTCCGTCTCCGCGAGGAAGAAGACGGCAGCGCTACAAGCTACCCAAGCGCTTCGCATAATCAACGATCTAGACGTCTGCCTTTTGCGAAGAAGAACCACTCTTTCCCGACCCGCACGAGTACTTCCGAACGGCGGACCTGGGGGAGCGGGATAATGTCTTCGTAGAGACGTCATTTTCCAAAGGTCGGTAAGACGGATATGTGCTCTTCGAATCGAGAGCAAGTACGAATTGATCACGGTATAGATTTGCAAGTCTGCCGAGGCAAGAAACATGTCTAACGGCGACGGTATCTCTGAGAGTGTAAGTATGGTTGGGGCGGAAAAGAGTAGATTACGGAAGGGGGTCGCGGACACGACTGTAGAGGGGTGCTGAGAAGTGTTGGAGCCGAGCGGTAAAGGTGTCACCGACTGGGATTTCCCAACCTGAAGGCGCAAAAGATCGCGAGCAAGTTCCAAGCCTTCATCCTCGTCAGCATGAAGACCCTGCATGGAGCCCATAGCTGCCCATGTCCTGGCTAGCACACTCGTCACCTCTCCTTGTTTCACAACGACATTCGTTAGGCCGTCTCGCTTCTCGTAGGCGAGATTGTCCGCCCGTCTCCACCGGCTACGGTTCTTCTCATCAGCCTCCTGGGTTAGTGCCATAGCGAATTCGCCCTTGGCGAGGAGGAAATAATCCCGGAACAGCGTGAGGATCTCCACAACTTTTTCAAGGGGAAGCAGCTTTTGCAGCGTGGTCTTAGACAGAGAGAGTCGGATGGACGTGATGGTCCTCGAGAATGATGCGCGATCAAGTGGGAAGGTAAGGTCGGACAGCTCTTGCAATTGAGCTGCCACATGACTTCTACCCTCTAGGCCAGATTCTAATGTTGCCTTGACTCGGGCATGATTCAAGCATCTGCCAATAAATAGCATGGAGGCTGCAGTCGAGGGAGAGACAAAACTCGGTAGTTGGGACTGCTCCAAGGAGTACTCTAGTACCTAGTTCCGAGTTAACAATTCAGAGACGAACAAATGGGTTACTTAGGGGAAGAAAAATGTCCCCAGGGCACACACGTACCCCATTCTCGCCTTTCGAAGCCCGGATGAAGAAGGCATCTTGGCCAATGCTCGGCAGTCTCCCGTACAATATCCACGCAGACGCTTGTTTTAACCAGGCAGTCTCTGCGCTTTTCACCAAGCTCTGCGCAGTTTCTTCGACATCTCTGAACCCACTCTGCAGCTCCTTACGTAGCCTGTCAATCAGCTGTGCTGCAGTACAGCGTTTAACGGCGTCTGCCTTGAGCATAAACTGCACGGCATCCCACAGCCATTCTAGTTTCCTCCTCCATGGTGTGAACTCGGCCACGAGAGCCGTAAGTGACACAATATTATATGCACCCACGACTTCGGGGTCCTCTCTTAGGATCTTGCTCTCAACCTCCAGCACGTGGCGCTGAAATGCCTCCAGATGGACGAGTTCAATGGTCGTCGCAACGGCGCGGCAGACCATGCTCGGGTGGCTCGCGCATATTTGAGACGTATAGCTGAGAAGTTTGGTATGTATGTTGCTAAGGTGTGCCACCGAGGCTAAGAGATCGCGTTCGGCCGGGGTAATTCGTTCGTGGATCTTGGCATGGCTGTTTGCAGTGGCGCCGTTCTCTACGCGAAGAAGGGGCGATGAGTGGCCAGATAGGGATAGCAAGATTTCGTGTAGCATCGTTCTTCGTGTTCGCCTTTTTCGGTGAAGTCCTTAATCAGGTTTGGTTTTCCGGCGACGTGGGGCGTGAAGACGACGGCGCGGCATGCGGTGCGAATTTTGTGGGTTCTTTGCGCCGAAAGGACTCCCGGATATCGCGCATAAGGAGAAGAAATGAGCCAAGAAGTTCGAATCGGCACATAAGTCAAGGTGTTCTTTAGCTGGAAGAGCGGTACGTTCGTTTGCGGCAGTGGGTCGGAGGGGGCTCGCTTGAATGTGTCGTTCCCTTTGCTCTCGTTTTCTCGCGTTTACCCACAAGACATTAGTCTCCTGGCTGTCGGGGATTGAAATCCTAAAAGCATTTGACCCTGGAAAACAATTCCGAACTGTTAAATGGGCTGAATGTTCTCGATTTCTCGCTAACGGTTTCTTGCACTTCCTGGAACTAGCAGGAGATCGACGAAGGTCAAGTCGACATCGTCGCGCTGTTCGTCGCGTCGCAGAGTCACGTGAGTTCAGTTCTTCCATCTCCCTTGCGCAACACAACATGATATCTAAGGGCAGATTTCTTTACTAGATGGGTAAAGAACTGATATTTTCAACAGGCGCCTCGTCAAACCGGGACGAAACGCTCTTTTTCTTCATTCCAATATAATAGAAAGAGACGGCGTATAAGCCGACTTGAAACGCGACTTCAATACCACAAAGAACCGCCCTCCACCCTAATGAAAGAAGGGAAAATGACACGAATGATTATATGAGATACCCTATCCTACTCCTATATCAAGCATACTTTGCCCCGAGAGACTGCTTCCCATTGCCCTCGTAGTAGGACTCAGCAGCACCGCCGGCCGTGTCCGGGACAATAGTAGCCGTCCCATCTTGGGTATTCTTGGCGTCGGGTGGGAGGATAACTGCTCCCCCATCACCACCTCCAACAACTAAATCTCCGCCGCCATTGGCTACTTTTCCTACAACCATGCCCTTGGCCACACTCTTAAGGACGGCTCTCCTCGAGACGCCCGTGACGTCGA
This sequence comes from Scedosporium boydii, assembly GCA_002221725.1. Classification (NCBI taxonomy): domain Eukaryota; kingdom Fungi; phylum Ascomycota; class Sordariomycetes; order Microascales; family Microascaceae; genus Scedosporium; species Scedosporium boydii. The sequence goes on from NJFT01000296.1 coordinate 7,623, forward strand.
TGTACACCAGACCGACGTTCTTGAAACCAGTAGTAAGATTCCTCGACACCTCCCCTGCCTCGGGACCCCAGCGATGGCTAACGACGGTAGTGACACTCGAAGACGTTCCAGTCAAAAGGTTCCGGCCTGCCTGTTCAATGCCATCCACGACAGTGTTGAATGCCATCAAGCTCTTGTTCAGAACGCCGGGCTTGTATGAGTCAATCGGGTTGCCGTTGGCATCGTAACCGCGAGCGCCGCCATCCTTTTTCTTCGTTAAGCTGGCCCCAACGTTCTGTGCGATCTTGCCAATGCGGCCTACCGTTGTTGCTGACAGATGAGCGGCTTTGGACGAAATGTGGTTGATCCTGCGAATATGTTCATGGGCGGCGGGTGTAAAAGTGACAGGCTGGGCGACGGGCTTCGTATTCTTCGCAAAAGAATCTGCTTGGCTCTGTAGGGCTTTGGTGACCATATCGGAGGTAGTAACGATAAGCCGGGATGCCTTGGATGCCGAAGACACCAAAGATGATTTTTTATATGATGGGTGCATCTCCATCTCAACATACTCAGGTGAGGCGGGTTGGACAGAAATTACCTGACCGCCCTCGGCCGGCAGGGTGAGCTCCACCGGGTCTAAAGCGAGAGGTTAGTATTATGGCACGGGACGGATTGCAGACAGCGGGCATTTGCAGGCCCTTTCTTACCTTTCGATCCCGGCTTCACAGCGCCATCTTCAACGATTTGATAGGCCTCGCCCAGTTCCCCGATTACACTTCCATCCTCTTCATCAATGAGGACGATTCTCCCGCCCGTATGGGAGCTACGACTTCCCTGAGCGTACGCCTCTCCGGGGGCATAATCTGCGGGGTTGTACGGAGGTAGCTCTTCGGCGGCGGCTTCCCTGGCCTTCTCCGAGCTAGCTGTCGCTCCCTTGGCGGGCTTAGGAGGCGGGGCGCGCTCGAGAAAGGCCGTGCATTGAGCGAGGATGGTCTCGAAAGTGTCAACATCTTCCTGAAGACCGCTTCTACTACCGGCACGTGGGAATTGGATGCGAGTAAAGGCACCACTGTCCGGGCCCAGATCCCAACGAGGAATCAGGTAACTGGAGGGCGGCTGATGATAGATTTGAGTGGTTGCTGGGAGGGGGAGATCCAGCTCGGGCGGGAGATGAAGGTGGAGATAGAAATCATTTTCGACAGCACCGACTTGAGTTGCGTCTGCAAATGGGGAGGACGTCGGCACCATGAGAAGAGAGAGAGTCTGGGGTCCCGACGCGGTCAAGGATTCCTCCTTGCCATTGGCGATGTGGTAAGCCTGGACGCCCTCGATAGCGTAGAGGAGCTTTGGATCCTAGCCTGCGCATTAGAGACAAGTTTTCTTGATGGTATGGCAGCTCTCGGTTCCGCAGGACCTACATGTTGCGCTCCAGACATGACGAATATCCCAGGTGGGTGTGAGTTGGATCAGTGATGCGATAGGGGGCTCGGCCAGAACAGGCAATTTGGCGCGGGGCAGCGGGGTAATGGCGTTGAAGTGTACTTCGAAGTCGGGGGGAGGGTTTGAGTGGTCTCAAGGAGTGCCTCGGATTGATTAATCAATGTGATCAATGCACAAGGGCTCAGCTCCGGTCGCGTACAATTGTAACAATTGTGGCGGGGTCGTAAAGGCAAAGGCGAAGGCAAAGGCGAAGGCAAAGGCGAAGGCAAAGGCAAAGGCAAAGGCGGGAGATGACAAGAACTTTAGAAGTCAAAGATATTGGGTCTGGCACGGTTTCTCGCGAGAAGGTGAACAAGTCAAATAGGAAAAGAGGACGAGTGATCACAGCGCCCAAAATAGTAGTTCGAGACGCAGGTGGCCCGATGGCGTGCGTGTGTTTCTAAAGATAAAACGATGGCCACACCAGGAGAAGTGGTGGTCGCTGCTGGTTGGAGGCGTCTGGTCAATGAAATGTTCTGTAAACCTGGCTTGGCGCTTAAGTATGTGAGAGACAGCGAGGCACATCAAATGCGCACTCTCAAGATGCAACGTCATTGGAGGCCGCCGTCTCGAGACGCTGGCTTTGATTAGCGCGACAGGCTAGTTACAGCTTGCCAGGTACACTCCAATACAGAGTACACGAAACAAGGAATGTGCCTGATTGATATTCATACGAAGACGAAAGCAGTAAAGCACGTACTATTTGATCCTGTTGCATTGTTTTTCCCGCCCGTCCGATCCCATCAAGCCTCGCTCTTTTTGCGGGAAAGCAGAAACGGTCGGATGTCTCTATTGAGATAGGATTAACGGGCAAGTCAGAGGCGCAGGATCCCGAAACGTCATCTCTGATCTTGTGCTAGTTTCAACTTTAGGCTGAGGAGTCCGTGACTTTGGCGGGCGTGTGCGTGTGTGTCAAGTGCATTCTTTTCTGGGCACAGCCTCCTTCGTACTACAGACTTGCTTTTGACAATTCCTTCTTCACTTCATCGATGAGGTCCGTCCGTACCAACAACTTGAAGTCAAACAAAGTCAGCCGGGGCACTTGAAAGAAGATCGATAGACGAGTGGCCCATCATAGCCCGCACTGATTGATTGACCAGGATCCATCATCTCTCCTTGAAGATCTTATAATCAACATCGAACCTTGGGCGCAAAGCCACTCGAGACTCGAGAGACAAAGGCCAGACAGCCGTTGTATAATCACGCAGGCTGATAGGGATGGAGGCAACAATCCATCACCGTGTCCCAAATTCATACGCCCAAAATATCCGGCCCGTATGAACTCGACCAAGCTGGAAGAGACCGTAAAAGTAGCGCGGGACGCGCGGATGCCCTTATTCCAATCGTCACTGCATGGCCTTTCCCGACCATAAAACCAAGTTTGTCCACACCTTGCGATATGAGTCTCGAGAGTCAAGACTGGCGAGGCTTTTTTTTTTTTTGTCTTTGAACGTCTCAGAGCTATCAAAACCATTTATGACGCCTGTGATGCAGGAGAAGATTCATGTTGCCCATGATGGCCTTTGACGTCGGGCTTCCCCCAAGGTTGATTAGAGCGCTATCTTGATGCCGTACTTCTCATAGTTGAAATGTTCGAGACTTGGTATCCTTTCAACCCAGCCGTCATCCATCTCTCCGACCTTACAGTCGCTCCCAACCCCAGTTATTTCCGCCAACCCAGCCAGCACATCGCTTTGCCTGGCTTCATACTCGGCTGCCACATCTGCATGCGGCACCCAAATAACCTTCATACCGGCCCGTCTTCCAGCTTCTACCCCCACCAGGCTATCTTCGAAGACCAGACATTCATCAGGATTGATGGGCTTCCTGCCAGAATCTACCGCCTCCAGGTTCGACGACTCCAACGCGACTAAATATATATCAGGCTCAGGCTTTCTCCGTTGCACTCGTGGGTCATCACCCAAGACCCGCCTGTCGGCCTGGAAGAAGCTAAGCAGCCGTTTTGTTTCCGGTGTCGACGTTTTCAATTCGTAGTTATGGCGACTGGTGCTGGATGCTAATGCTAGTTCAATCCTCTCCCCGGAAATAGCGCTTCGTGCACGGCTGAGATTGAATAGCAGCGTCTCTGCACCAGGAAGCGGCTTGCAATTCAGAAAACCCAGTCGCATCTGTTCAGTCGCTTCCCGGGCGAATTGCTCTCGAGAGATGGGCAATTTGGCCCAGTTGTGGAATGTGTCGCTGTTTGTAGAGTCCGGAACACCCATAAGCTGAACCCGAATTGACCGAGTCAACATAGGCCTTCCATACTTTTCAAGAAGTTGGTTTATGCTGGAGGTGATTGTATCTTCCGAGTTGATAAGAAGCCCGTCCATGTCGAAAATGCAGGCACGGATTGCTGGGAGGCTGGTGGCATTCTTTGTTAGCTTTGGATAATCGATAGTGCTCTCATCCTGGCAACTAAGAGTGCCGATGGCAAAGGTCATTCTTCGATACGGAGGCACTCTGCTCGAAGGAACTTACTCGGCCCCAAGGGGCGCCATTGTGAGCACAGAATGGCAGTCAAGTTAGATTCGAATTGACAGAACCCTAGTTGCCACGAACGAGGCCCCAAACCCAAAGCCGAGTCGTATGGCAATCACACGAGATCAAAAGGAACGTTAACTATGGGTCTATGGCATGGTCGCCATGGAGGCCGAGATGATTTACCTCGTAGGTACGGCTGCACCGCAAGCCTGCATCTGACTGTGGAGCTGCGTGATATCAAGCGCCTGGCCGGCCGGTGATGGTTAGCCGCCATGCAATTATTGACCGCAGGACTTACTGCTCCCAATTAGTGCTATATATAGAAACTAGTGGAAGACTACGAAGTAATGGAAAGCTGGCCGTCCGCACTCTGTCATCAATCTCACCAGAGTCTAGCGCCTAGCGACCACAACAAGAATCTGAAGATCACAAGCGCTAAGTCTCGAGCAAGAGGTGTCATTTTGCTCGACCTCGCGGATAGATTCGAAGGAATCTATTCCTGTACTCCCAGCTCAACACCGCTGCGCCCAAAGCACCAAGTTCTCATTAGTCAGCCGGGAGGTGAGGGCTTGTTCAACTCCCGCTCCAATGGGAACCATTATTGGCCTCTTATCTTAATCACCACGGCCGACAAGAATATTTCGGAGTGAGTTTTGTTTGTCGTTCGTGCTATGTAGCGTACGAGTTCGTTCAGTGTTCATAGGGCCAAGACATTCCCCGATACCCCGGGAAGAATGACCGGTTTTATTGATATGGAAACCTGGAGTAGAGTTGTTAGGCCCGTGAGTCTGTTCCAGTCCGCTTCAAACACTCCGAGACTAGCTTCCTTCGCTGGAAGGGAAAGGCATGGTCGGCCATGTGCCAACACATAGCTCTCTGCTCATGCCGAAAATGGGCGAGAGTGAGGACTGGAACAAATGCATATGATGAGGATCAGAAAACGGCAGTCAAGGATCAGACAGCTTCGAAATTCGAAGGAGCCATTCTGGGGCGCAGCTCATGGAGGAATGTTGCGGCTACTCGCAGTCGTTGAGGGCTTTCTGCAAGAGCATCCTTGTCAAAACAGGGTCACTGATTAATTTGAAGCGCCACATCGCTCGAGAGTCGAAATGCCTTGAAAAAGAAGCAACTGCTGGAAGACTTAAAATTCTCAAGAAGAGTCTGGTGAGACTTCGTGAATATCAACATCGATCGCTTAAGGAAAGGCGCATTCTCATTAATACTCCAGAACAGGTCGTCTGACCTAAAACCTACATCGTAAATCCGGTTGAATTCATGCATCCAAGAGTCGTCAATGAAAGACGTTTGTATTCCCCTACGAAGTACACTATGAAGTGCGCATCTAAAAGTGATACACGTCACTCCTCAAGGATGAACAAACTTCAAGTTTCACGACATCGAATATTACCTCGTGCATGTACCCGAACCTCGTAAGAATGGTTGGCAAGCCAAATTCGGCATCAGTGTTCAGTGTTGAGACTTGGACTCGGATTAAATAAGACCAAGTCGAAGTACCGAAAGAGTCTTGAATGGACACGGGAAGGAACAAGGCAATCATCCACAACTGCTTGTTTAGTACGAAGTATTGTTGATACAATTAATTGTATTAGCTGAATACTGAGATAGATCGGACAAGACCACTTCCAATTGATCACTGATTATTCCGCCCTAGGTTCCGTGGTCTGGGACCTGCAGAGCAGAGTGTGCAACATTTGAACATGCCACCAAGACAAGGAAGGAGGAGCGGGTGGTGCCGATGAGATCCATCTTGAAAACAGCACAGCTTGGAGCACACCAAAATGACCAAGTACGAAGGACCTCGAATAACCATGAATTGATGGATCAAGCAGAATCAAACAAACGGACAGATGAACAAACAAACGACGCACAAACCCCAACTTGTCGACAACCCTTCCTCTTTTGTCGTCTCCGCGCTGCATCGTCTGCAGTGCTGCACCCACCCACCACCCATCGGTGATCATCCTTGTCGATTCCCCGGGCGTTAAAAGATCATCAATCATTCATCAATCTTCCCCGGCTCGGACTCGCATTCAGCACTTGGTACGACCCTGGGACGGTCCTGCAGCAAGAAATAGAAAGACGCCATCGGTCGATCAGTTTCCATTAATCCCGCCGACACTCACAATTCGGTCCTACCAGACATTTCCAATCAACCAATTTCACTTCGTCGGTGTCGTTGGAATTGTCAGTCAAACGCCCCACCGCTCTTGTCAACTCCAAGCTTGACCCGTCGCCTCGGTGCTGGCGTGTGCTTCGGACTAGTAATAACTGGTGCGTGCGTTAATAAAGACACCAGCCTGTTAAGCCTGTCGAAGCCGTGCTACCTGTAAGTAGTGTACACACACTACTCGGTAGGTCACCAGGGCCTGGCGAGCTGGCCGGGCCGGGCCAACAAGCTGACTTCTGAGTGCTCAAGTGCTCCTTTTTCTCACTCACCTGCAGCCCCTACGACGACCTCAACCACTTTCTCCGAACATTGTTACTCGACTGCTCGTCGACCTACAAACAAATGACAGCTAGATCAGCAGCAGCCATCAATTGATCTTCCTCGTCGGATGCCGCACCCATAGACCCTGCAACCCCCACTGTCCCAGCCATCTCACACCTCTGTCCCTATCCATCCATACTGAAATTGCCAGCTCACCATCGTTGAGTGGCCAGGCCAGCCCTCCTGTGCTCCTCCGCTTCTGTGCTCCTGCACTCACGCAGTCGTGCAAACATATTGATCCACCCTTCCTGCTTTCACCGCATCCCTCATCCCTCACCCCTGCGGCCAATCTCCTGCCAGCTTTTCGCCCTCCTCCTACGGAGTACTTCATTTGTCTCATTGGGCTGTAGCCACCGTCGAGGTATCGTCTGCCCTCCCACGACCCCTTCTGCACGACACTAGGCTCCTTTTGCCCCTCACCTCACCCGCCTGTGCTCACATCCCCGTCCATGGTGTTTCCTAACAGCATTCGGGTGCTTGCAGTCCGATTGTATGATTGTGCATTCTTTGCATACTCTTAGCAGCTGCCTCATCCTGATCGAGTACAAGACCCGGCGCCTCGCCAACTGCAAACATTCTCCAGGCGCAGAAAATCTTGTCACCTGCCTGCGCCTTGTATCACACTTAGCCTTCACCTACCGGCAAGCGCGTCATCCGAAGTACACCTTCTCGTTCCCGCGCCTTCTCTCCCCCTTGCCGTTGTCTTCACCGTTGTCGTTACCGCTGTCATTGCTGGCGCCCGCTTTCTCTTTGGGAGGTTTTCCTCTTTTTCCCCCCCATATTTTCTGCTTCGGCCCTCTCCTAGACTCGTCCTGTAGGCTGTTATCCGTACAAAGGTTACACTACGTATCGACGACTGTTCTTGCTCCTTTCCGCTTTTGCCTGGACCTAGGTCTTATTTTTTCCCCACTCTCTGCCCCCCCTTTCTCACGGTTGGACTCAATATCTCAGCTTCACTGGGCCTATTAAGAGGTCCCCACCGCCACAATTTCTTCCCAACTTCGTATCCAGTCTATTCTCTCGCCTCCTGATCCGTCGGGTGCCGATGAGCTTCACAGTACTTCGTCCAATATATCCAGTCCGTATACAAAGCAGGAAGACCCGTGTGAGCAAACACTTCTCAATGCTGCGTCTTCGCAGCTCCCGCTATCCGAGCCGACTGCGACCCAGCAGCACTTCCGCCCCCCATCCCAAGGCGACCGGGCTGATGTCGTGACCGATACTGGAATCGCCGAGGGTCGGCCCTCACTGTCATCCACACCGCGTCCCGATCCCAGGAAGCTCAAGATGGCGAGGCCTCCTCTCAGATCGAGTATTGCCTGCCTTCGATGCCGAAAATCCAAGATTAAGTGCGACAATGACGGCGGAACAAGCGCCTGTGAAACTTGCATCAAGGGCGGTCACAAGTGTCAGTATCCCGACACCATCACGTCTCCGGCGAAGCGGTCGGATTCGGTAGCAGCCCCAAAGCAAGAACGCGATGGTGGACCGGAGAGAAAGAGGAGGCGATTGGACGACCTCTCAAGCTGGGTCTCGCAAAGGGCCACCGCCTACGCTGAAGAAGTTTTGTCCTATCCGTTCTTGAGAGGGGAGCTGTGGGACCAAGTCTTCAACATTTACAGGCTTCACTTTTCGACCGAATTACCCTTCCTCCACCTAGCGACCTTGAAAGAGAAGATAGACTTAAGGCAGAAGGGCAATTTGAAGTCTGATCCCGACGTTAACCTAGTGCTCCTCGGCATTCTTACTTTAACCGCTCGATTCCATACCGACCTAGTAAAATACGTTGCGGCTATGACTCCTTCATCTAGTGGTCCACGGTCTCGCCAAGGTTCTACCCGCATTGACCCCAATTCCGCCTCGGAGTTTTATGCTTCCTCGCTTACCACGGCTCTGGGATCTCTCCCAGACGCCGTCACCGTCGTTAGCGTTGAGAGGGTTCAGGCTTTCCTCATGTTAGGGCTGTACGAGTGGACTCGAAATGGTCCCCAAGGTGGAGTGCGAGCTTGGATGTATGTCGGCGTAGCCATCCGTATGGCCCAGGCTCTCAGACTCGGCTGTGGTGACACGGTGGCTCAAAAGAACAACAGCAATAATGGTAAAAATAACCCCAACGACCGAGTGCGTTCGAGGAACAAGCGCATAAACAAACCGGATGGATCTACGTCGGATTGGATCATCGAACGAGAGATTCGGAGGCGTACGATGTTTAGCTGCTTCATCCTGGATAGGCTGTTAGCTGTCGGTGATGATCGTGCGTCGATGATTAGCTCGACCGATCTTCACATCCAGCTCCCGTGCTCCGAAGTTGCTTTCGATCTCGCGTCCGATGTGTACACCGGTTTTCTCAACGATCCCGAAGACCTTTCGCAGCAAGGAAAACGAATGTCCGGGGATGACAGTGTCCTTAGTCGATTCGTAAAGCTTGTGGACCTGTGGGGGGAGATTACTCGTTATAGCTTCAGCGGTGGGCGTGCGACTGAGGGTGACAGACGCCCCTGGGATTCGGGGTCGACATTTATGCGACTCAGGAAGCGGTTAGATGCCTTTTATGACCACCTTCCGGATACGTTTACGCTTTCGCCAAAGAACTTTTACAGGCATGACAACCACCAAGCCACCAGCACGTACGTCTCACTCCATGTCCTTGGAGCAATCTGTCAAATTATGATTCATCGAGAATACATTCCTTTCATACCGATCCGATGTAACGGGCCGGTGGGACCGCTAGATCCTCCCCTAATTCTCGATGACAGCCCACCAGGGTTCTGGGAGGAGAGCGCGCAACATGTCTTCAAATCGGCGCGGGACATTGTAGATCTCGTCGAGTTATCGGGAGATAAGCTACCACAGTCATCGCTAGTCCTATTTTCGATATGGACGGCTGCATTCTGCGGCCTCTACGCCATTCACTTTCCCCACATGGACACGCATTACCATATGATCAACGAGGGAGACGTCCAGTCTCAGCATGATAACATTTTCGACCCGACGAAACGCAGCGCTACGGGAGTCACCTTTCGCACACTTACGAAGCTAGTGCCGTTCCTTCCGTTGGCGGGAACCTATCTCCGAATTTTTAAGGACTGTGATCGCTACTTTACCCAAGTTACGAGCGACTTTTACAAGTACGGAAGTCGGAGCAGTGCACCAGAAAACGTGGGTCGGCAAACCAGCGGAGACGGTGGAAGAAGCGTCCAGGGCGGCGGCGGCCGGGAGTGGAAAACGCACAAGGGGAAAATCACAAGCAACGGAAATATATTTCCTTCCGACGACCGGAATTCCGCCTACGAAGAGTCGGAAGCATCCCAAGCATCCCATGCTCAGTCGCCCGATCGAGATACATCCACAGGCGTCGAAGGATATGAGCAAAACGCCTCGCTTGCGCCGACACCCTCTCTATCCGCTGCCACTCTCGACGAGAGTAACACCTCGCGGGCTACGCGAACCGAACCGTCGGCATCATTTACTCCGATCAACAGCGCTGTGCAGGCTCCACGGGCCCCGGCGACGTCGCAGGCCCCGCCGCTGCCGCCCCCGGAGACACCTCCAGTCGAGACCTCGTACCGAGCTCCGCAATTAGCACAAGAGGCACTTGAACAGTATTACCAGATGGATACGTCACCAATGTCGCGGAGTGCGTTCATTCCGGCGGATGGAGAGCTGTTCCCACACGATACCACCAACTTTCTTACGTACATTGAAGCCCACGAAAACACACGTTTGAGTTGTGTATTTACAGACATGCCGCCGTTCTCGGGCAGCGGGGACTTTGTTTGTCCGTTCCCACCTCTTCAACCGGTACGGTGGGATATGCAATGCTTCGAGGAGAAGACGCCTCTCGCCGTACCGACTGCCATTGGCCACCCGGTATGAGGATGAGTTGTCCGTCTAGCAGTGCCTCGTCCAGCACAGGTGCTTAAGCCAACTGCCTGGCGGATTCTTCCTCCAACTTATCGCGGCCGCGTGACAGCTGAATCTGCCGTCCTTCGGCCGCGCAATCCCTTGCATTTAGCCCAGTCGTTTTCGTTTCGAAATTCTAACGCCTCAATCAATGGGCGTTACGCCACAACCAGTATCTAACTAGGCGGATATAATTTGGAGATTTCATCTGGCGCTCAAAGGCGTATATAGGTTGCTCATACTGCCTTGGCGCAACCCTGACCACGATTATCAACTTGGCATTCACGGACTGTCAAATCCCCTTGATTCTTATTATTACCGTTATTGTCGTTTATTATTATTATTATTTTATCTCTTTCTTATTGGCGGCCCAAGAAACTTTTTTTTTTCTCCTCGATTTTGGTTGCAATTCAGGGCCACGAATATGGGTCTGGGGATGAGGGGTACTTGGCAAAGCTGGTTCATGTACCGGTCTCTATTTAATGATGCATTATGATTTCAGTCTCTTCAATAGCATAGTACCACTCAATACCACTTGCAGAGAAGCGATTCTTTCCAGGCATGGAGGCGAATGTTTACCTAGAGCTTTCCTTATTTTCTTCACAACTTAGGTTGAGATTCATAGTAGGCAATCTTTGTCCTCTTGCTCTTACTCTTACTCTTACTCTTACTCTTGGTCGATGCAGCCTCAACGATTAAATCCTGCGGGTCTTGGGAAGAAGCTCTGGAAGCTGGGCGGTAACTCCGGACACAAGTTGGAGCGGAGAGAAGAGCCGCTGGGAGCTGGGAAGGGTGATGGTGGGCACAAACCATTAATGCAGTTCAAAATGGGATCGATGGTGGATGGTGGGTTGATGAGGGGTCGAAATTGATGAATATGTAATCACCCACAATGCTACATAGGTCGAGGAAGTCAAAGTGCACAGCAGCAGCACCTGTAGCTCAGGAACAGGCCAGGTCAACACTTGTAGAGAAACTTGTACACCGCACTCCTTCGCACACAGCGAAGTACTTGGTAGATTGCATTGCTGCTCCGCGGTTTACGTTACCCCCACTCTCGAGCAACATGAGATTGACAAATCTCGCGGGATGAAGATGCACGGGCTTGCACAAAGTAAAGTAAGTAAATCTAGTAACGGCGAAGGAGAAATTTGGAATGCGGGGGAGAGATACCGACTCTGGAGGACAAAGGTATGAAGAGTGTAGTAAACCGGGGTCCAAGGCTCTACTTCGTACTGGGTGCTAAAGCTCTTGGTCGAATCTGACATGAGGGTCTACGAAGTAATAGTTAGCTGTACGCGTTCAATTGTATGGTCCCGTGTGGGGGCGGGCAGTTGTGATAATGCGAGTGAAAAGAGAGCGTTGAAGAGCGGAGATATTGCCCAGTACTTGAGACATGTGTACGAACTATAGCTTCAAGGGGGGGGTTCAGGTTGCGTCGGACTTGAGCTAGAGGAACAGGGAAGGCATCCAAGGAATCGGTAAAGCAATTGGAATCTCAACTTCCCAGATTGGATCAGTGTGCTTCGTTCACGTCGCCGCGTCGGCGTCGACGCAGAGCGACGTAATGGTGATGTGATGTATCGTCAGGTACCTCCACCGAGAATCGCAGGGCGGCAAGTACGAAGGACGGCGCTTTCAACAACAGTTGACAGTAAGTCTATGAAATATCCAATGTTCCTGTTGCTAGCTTCAAGTTGGCTTGAAGTCTCCTTCTTCAGCTCCGGGTAGACACGGAGAGGGGCAGAGGGGCAGAGACAAGTTCCAAGTTTGGTCGGCATTATTGACGCATCTCCTCGCAGAGTGCACTACATTACCTCCATTGCTTCCTACTCTCCGAGTCGAAACGTCCCGGGTCTGCATGAGGGAGCCTAGTCATTCCAGGTCTGGACAGCTGCAGCCTGGCGACACGAATGATTTTGTGATCTTGATTAGTATGAACAATGTACCAAGTCGCATTGTGCGGTCTTGCAACTGTAGTGGGACAATGAAGAAGCTGCGATTACAAATTGCAAATCCGTAAAGCCGCATTTCCCCGTTTAGTGTGTTGAAACATCAAACATTTCGTACATCAATGATTGATCCACCCACTGTGCTCCGCCCGTTCCGTGATCTCGTTAGCATGGGAGAGGCAAGAGCAGTGAAGATCTCTTGGTGTTTTGCATACTAATATTCACACAGCTGGCCGGCCCGCTTCGTACGACAATGGGAGTTTAGTTTCCTAGGGACGCCCTTTCCGCCCATTGAACTCTACCAAGTAAGCTTCGACCGCTGTTGGAGGACCTTAGGAGTACGTAGATAGTACATTGGCCTTAAAGCTTGTGCGCCTCTGCTAATTTGTATGTTTTATGTGGTTAGTATGTAGCGTGCTGGATGTAGTACCATGTATTACTCTGTATCGTTGACCCTCTTAATCTGCGAAGTCGTTCTGCCGGCTTGACCTGGGCCTTGGCCTGGCCATTGGACTCGGAACACCGGTGGGCGCGGTGGGCGCGGTGTGGGGAAAGGAAAACGGCCTGGCCGGACCCTGCCTGATTCGTCACAGCGTTGCACCTCAAGCAGCACCTCAACCAGAATCCGCCCGCCGAAATGTCGAATCACTGATGCCGATTCGAGTTCCGGGTCGTTTCTTCCCTTCCCCTCTTGCAACTGTTCCCGGAAATAGCAACTTATCTGAGAACATTAAAGGCTGGATCGCACCCAGGGGCGAACCACGTCAAGCCTTGATCATGTGGAGACGGCATTCCTGTTTACGCTCAGCTCTGCGACCTGCGAAGACTGGAGCCAAAATAGCTTGGTACATTAGTGTACCTCGACAAAGCGCATATGCAGCTAGCTAGAGTTTCTGCCCTGGATATGACTTTTCGAAGCAATCCCCATCACGTCCGACTTCCAAAGCTACCCCCTCGGCGGTTTAACATCCCGATGTAGGGTGCACTCACCTACCTCCCACAAGTCCTGGTACCTCCCAGCTAGTCTAGCTCTTACCACGGCACCTCAGACACCGATGCCTTTCACACTGACGTCTTCTAGGGCGCGGAAAACGGCAATTGAGAAGCTTAAAGTATCAAACCGCCCATTATCGACTCTAGTACCAGCGGAAGGGTTTCCTACCTCGAGATGTGTTCTCCGCGGTGCCTTCTTCACTGTCGAGTGGAGAATTGCCTGAGAATACCTAGGCCTAGAAAAGGTTTTTGACGAGACGGCAGATAAGCTCAAGCGGCGGCCAGGTGATAGCTCCCAATGGGTTAGAGCTCCATCTAAGAAGCTCACTTACGACTATAGGAAGTACCACTACTTCGTACATGCCCAAGATCAAGTTTGAGCACGGCTTGGTGGCTCCTCCATTGTCTGCATGCCGGACGACGGAAGTGGATACATTATGCTACCATCCCACGCCCTTTGCCTGTGCCTCGGTGGATTGTCTCCATCGCAGCCGAGCTGTCTCCCGTCTACACTACATCATAGGATCCAGACACTTTGACACGATCGACGCTATCCAGATTGGGGTACTTAGCCTAAGCTAACAAGACCTTGTCAGCCTCTTTTTCTGTCTCGAACCCCCCTGAGCCATGGATACTCCAGCTACATAAGCTGGTCCTTAGATGATTTGCTTCCCCTTCGATTATAAATCTTCCAACTTCATTTGAGATCCCTGCCTGAACCCGTAGTAGCTTTAAAAAGCCTTCAGAAACCCCCTCTCTTAGTTGTATCGTTTTTGAAGCCTGTATCTGTCAGGAAGAAGAAGCAATTGCCGTCACGGAAAGCCCCAAGCGATGCCTGAGGCTGTATCTCTCAGTGTGATGCCAACAGCTGCGCCGGTCCTGGAGCCGGTGGCACATGGTTCTGTCTCTAAATCTCTCGACCCAGCTCCCGCCGCCCTAGGGAGCTCGGTCCTGGACATTATCGACATTCGCCAGACCCTTGTTGAAACAAACCTCAAGGATGAGATCTTTTCTCTGTTCGACCCAGCTTCTGGCCCCCGGAAATTGCCAACCCTACTTCTCTACAACGAGAAGGGCTTGCAGCTTTTCGAGAAGGTAAGCGCACTTCGGGATTGTGTTCATGCTGTGTGGAGGCTTGGAACCCTAACACGGGTATCTAGATCACCTACCTCGAAGAGTATTACTTGACAAACTATGAAATTGATGTGCTCAAGCAATCTGCGCGAGATATAGCCAACAAAATCCCTGCGGGATCCATGGTAATCGAGCTGGGCAGCGGGTCCGTCGCAAATAATCCATACTCCATTACCAGTCCTGCGATAGACCTCTTTCTAACACCTTGAGAATCCAACAAAAAGAAACTTGCGCAAAGTCTGCTTACTTTTGCAAGCCCTCGAAGACTCTGGGAAAGCCGTGGAATACTTCGCGCTTGACCTCTCCAAGCAAGAGCTGGAGAGGACACTCGCACAAGTGCCTCAGTTCAAACATGTCACTTGCCGAGGTCTTTTGGGGACTTACGACGATGGGCGGGAGTGGCTTCAGCAGCCCGGCATTGCCAATCGCACCAAGTGCATTCTTAGTCTCGGTTCCAGCATAGGTATGATGAGTCTTAGATGACAGCGCTCCTGTTCCCCATTATCATCAAGGAGGTTTTTTGCGGGCGATTAAACCATCTCCCTCCAGGGAACTTTGATCGGAGCGAGGCCGCCAGTTTCCTGAGTAGCTTTTCGGCTATTCTGGGTCCGTCTGATATGATGTTGATTGGTGTGGACGCATGTGCAGATCCATCTAAAGTCTAGTATGTATAATCGTCATCATTTGCTGCCCTGCGCTTGCTAACAGTATTGGACAGCCATGCTTATAACGGTAAGCTAGCAGAAGGCCGCTTTAGCCCATGGAGTTTGAGCAGAAACTGACATACCCACGCTTCAGACAGAGAGGGTCTTACTCACAGGTAAGATAATAGTGCAGCTAACGCGTCCTTTTACAAGCAACCCTGCTTTCCACGCCTCTCATCTCTCCCCGACACTCACAGCTCTGCTTACCGTTAACTACAGGTTCATCCTCAACGGCCTATCACAGGCCAATGCGGTCCTTGGAGATCACATCTTTGACGAGCATGACTGGAAGGTGATTGGTGAGTACGTATATGACGAGCAAGGTGGAGGCCATAGAGCCTTCTACTCGCCTCTCCAAGACACCGTCGTCCTGGGAAAGCTCGTTCGCAGCCACGAACGCATTCAGGTCGAGCAGAGTCTCAAATATTCGGCCGAGGAACGTCAAAGGCTGTGGGCCCTGGCTGGACTTGCCGAGATCGGCTATTGGGCCAAGGGGGAGGAATATGGTGAGTCGGATTTTTAAACAAGTTTGATCACATATCACACACACGTTGGCCCCCTCACGCCGCTGCCGTGTGCCAGGATGCACACCCATTGCCCAGGGGCAACGCAAAGCGCTGCTCCCCACACTTCCCCCGCAGGAGGCGCCCTCGGTACTCTCCGCAGTCATCTGACGATGTAGAGGTACCAGAGCCTACTTTGGTACCTATCTATCACTCCCTGGTCACGCCCTTCCACGCGCCTTATCTTGTTGAACTCACCTCTGCAGCTATACAAGAAGGCCCCTCGGGTACCCATTCTCTTTTCCTCTCTTCCCTCCATTACTAGAACTTGGAACTCAGCTGTGCCGGCTTGACTCTAACCTACAATAGGACTCCATTTACTCCAAAAACAGCCTAGCATGCCATTCAGCTTGGTTCCACACGTCTATGCCCAGTCTGCCCTACCATCCCTTGAGGATTGGGACTCACTCTGGGCAGCATGGGACGACCTCACTCAGAGGATGATTCCGAACGAAGAACTCCTTGAGAAGCCGATCAAGCTGAGGAATGCCTGCATCTTCTACTTGGGACATATTCCAACATTCCTAGATATTCAGTTGACCAAGACTACCAAGGACCCGGCTACCGAGCCGAAATTCTTCTGGAGCATCTTCGAGCGTGGAATTGACCCCGATGTGGACAATCCTGAGCTATGCCATTCTCACTCCGAGATACCTGACGAGTGGCCACCGCTTGAAGACATTATGAAGTATCAGGACGATGTGCGGATGAGGCTCAAGTCTCTCTACAAAAATGGCCATGCCACGATTCCAAGGCATGTCCAGAGAGCTATATGGGTTGGATTCGAGCATGAAGTAATGCACTTTGAAACTCTCCTCTACATGATGCTTCAGAGTGATAAGACTCGGCCTCCCTCCAATGCTCCGGCGCCTGATTTCGAGGAACTTTCTGAGAAGGCTCGTTTGGCTCGAGTTCCAAACGAATGGCATGACGTTCCTGAACAGTCGATCGCAATTGGAATGGATGACCCGGAGGATGCAACCGATTTGGACTGCCACTTCGGATGGTATGTGTTTTGATCTTGGCATCACAGAGCCGTAGAGCACCGCCAATGATTAGATGTTAAAACTGACTACTATTATAAAGGGACAACGAGAAGCCAGTAAGGAAGGCAAAAGTCCCTGCTTTCCAGGCAAAGGGTCGCCCGATTACGAACGAAGAGGTAGGATACCGAGGTTCTATATCATACCACGGATGAGAGCGCGCTAACAAGAACAGTACGCGACTTATCTCTACGAAAACAAACTCGACAAAATCCCAGCATCTTGGGCGAAGATTAGTGAACAGAATGGCCATACTAACGGCAATACCGGCGACAAACCTAACGGTGTAAGCAACGGACTGTCCAACGGACACTCGAACAGCCCGCCTTCCGACCTTATCGGAAGCCTCGCTGTCAAGACGGTGTACGGCCGAATCCCACTCAAGTATGCTCTGGATTGGCCAGTCTTTGCGTCCTACGATGAGCTCTCGGGATGTGCCGCGTGGATGGGCGGGCGGATCCCGACATTTGAGGAAGCCCGGAGCATCTACGCTTACACTGAGCGCATCGCGACGGAAAAGGCCGAGCGGACGCTAGGAAAGACAGTTCCGGCCGTGAACGGGTAAGTCTTGGATCCTTTCTTGAACTATATTGTATTACTTATGTAGCTAACGCCATTCCCAGCCATTTAATCAACGATGGCGTTGAAGAAACGCCCCCGAACAAGTCTTCCACCGAGGTCGATAGCAGCACGGCCGAGGAGCTGTTCATCGACCTCACAGGGGCCAATGTTGGTCTGCATCATTGGCACCCTGTCGCCGTCACCGACAAAGGTGACCACCTCGGCGGGCAGGCGGCGATGGGTGGCGTATGGGAATGGACGAGTTCCCCTCTGAGAAGGTATGAAGGGTTCGAGCCCATTTCGCTGTACCCGGGATATACAGGTAAGTTTCCAGTTCTCCCCACTTCCCACTCCCCGCGGGCCCTCGGGCCAACAACCACGATCTTTTTCCATCATTAATCTTTCTTGTTTACTTAGCCGACTTCTTTGACGAGAAGCACAACATCGTCCTCGGAGGTTCCTGGGCTACTCATCCTCGGATCGCTGGCCGCATGTCCTTGTAAGTTTGCATCCTGCCTTGTCTCTCAAACACCGCTGTGCGTGCTAGACTTCGGAACCCTCCTTCTGACCTTTCGCCTTTATAGCGTCAATTGGTACCAGCGAAATTACCTCTACGCTTGGGCCGGCGCCCGTCTTGTCCGAGATATGCATTAAAGCCCTGGGATTTTATCGTGGTTCCCAACTCTGCCAGCTCTCAACTCTGGCCAAGGTTCATGGAGAGGAGACAGGACGAATCAACTTCGGTTGCACATGGTGGTTCGTAATGAAGGGTTGTAATGCTTTGAAATAGCCAGACTCAAACACATGTATATCTGGGAAAAGGGGAGCCCAGGAGATATGTATTGGGAGGCTTCGTCTGATTTTCGGGTTGCCTTTGGAGTTATAATAACACTAGAATGGATATTGAATGAATTTAGGTGTTTCGATTAAAAGAAATGATAGGGACCAAAAAAAATAAAAAATAAAAATGATGAGGACGTAAAATGCATTTCCCGTAAATGAGAAGAAAAAAAGTTAAAGTACACATGGACGCCGTCAATGCGACGAGGAAACCCAACTCTCTCCAACGCCAGAGCTTTTATACTCATCCACCTTTTTGTTTTCTTTCTTGTTCTTGCAAGAGGCCTGGTTGCCCAGGACTTCCACACCTCTTCTCAAGTCTGAGAAAAATTAGGGTAAATTTCTTCAGGCCCATCCACTCTCCACAGCCTCATACTTAAGCTGTCAGTAAAAGGTGCAATCAATACCCACATATCCGAGAATTATCAGGATAAATTGACCAGAGAGAACGTCAAGAACTCTGCTTTCCTTCTTCTTGACTTTCCATTCCCCATTAGGCCTCCTCCAACATGCCTTCCTCTTCTAAATCCGCATGGGCCTTGGTGAGGATGCGGTCGGGGACCATGGTGCCATAGGCATCCATGAGCTGAAGGAAAGGATACTCGGGCTTATGAATGCCAAACTCCGTGACAAGATTTGTGATCCACTCGGGGGGCTGCGTGAGCACACAAAAGGCGGCGCTGTTAGCTTCGACATCCCCGGCCATCGGAAAGGTGAGAGACAATGATATATCTATGCCAAACTTACAGTGTAATCAATCGGGTCCTCTGGCAACCGACTAGGCCCTTCCGTCGTAAAGTCCAGCAGACTCTGCGCAAAGCCCAAATCCTTATCCTTCTGCCCCGTAGGCAGCGTCGGCATCCTCACAAACTTATGCTCCTCCGTAGCGACGTAGAAAGGAATCTGCGGCTCGTGCGCGTAAGCCAACTTTGCAATCTGGGCCGTCCCCAGGCGCGAAATGATGCCGCCGCTCTGCGGCACGGCCTCGGCGCCGACGATGACCATGGTGATCCTGCGCTGGAGGCCCATGACGTGGGCGACGGCCGTCTCGGGGATCTCGGCGACGGGGATGCTCGCCTTTCGCAGCTCGGCGCAGACCTGGTCGCTTTCCTCGCGGCGGCGTTCGTCGCGCACGTAGACGACCTGGAAGGTGACGCGACCCGTGCGGATGACGGCTTGCTCGGCGGCGCGGAGGAGGAGGCCCGAGACGGCCCGAGACGCGCCGGACGTCAGCACCGTCGAGCCATCCTTTACGAGCTTCCAGCCGATGTTGGCGACGCTCTCGCGGGCTTGGATGGCGCGGGTAGCGAAGACGGCGGAATTGGAGAGTAAGTGGTCGCGCGTGGCCGCGAAGCCCCCACTACGGCGCGACTCGTCGTCTTCGCGCTGCCTCAGGGACTGGACGATGAAGCGCTCGAAGAGGTCTGTGCCCGCCATGAGCGGCACGGGGTTCCTGACGGAGGCATGGAGGATGGCGACCTGGGACTTGATGAGGTCGAGGGTTTCGAAGACGGTTGAGGTGGGCTGGGCGTTTAGGAGTTCGATGAGGGCTTGGATGGCGGCGACGGGTTGGGTGTAGGCGGGGTTCGTGGAGAGGAGGTGGCGGTATGTGGAGACGATGTCGAAGGAGGAGGAGGTGGAGGGCGTTGGGCGTGAGGGGAGCGTCATTGTTGCTGAGGAGGATGGGGGTTGATCAGTGCCAGGGTTGGCATTCTCCGTTTTGACGGGAGCTAGACAAGGGTGACAAGGGTTTGGTTAGTTCGAGGCCATTGAGGGAATACAAAGTGCGGAGACATACAGTTAGGATCATCTGCTGCCATGGAGATAGCAGGGCAAGTAGATTTTGTCTGTGCTGTTCTGTGGGTGCTACTTAAAGTGGAGGGATTCCTGTGAAGATTCTCAGATTCAAAGGCCGAACAATGGATTTGATAATTGCTACGATCAAAGAATGTGAGTCAGTCACACAAATCCCAGAGGATGTGGGGCAATGGATTGCTTTCTTGTACTCAATACCTATCACAATGCATAATTAACTAGTGCTAAACTGTACTAGATACCTCATCGCTAGTTGGTGGGCTTCGACATGGAGTGTCCAAGTCGAGAAACCACCTACGTCGACTGCTCTTTCCCATTTGGCCGGACCAAACAGCCCTATGTGGTAAACTGACATCACCTTGAATTGCGCCTATCAACTCCTCTGCTTTAGAGGCCTCGGACTGGCTGGCTGCCTGTATTATGGGGAAGCCACAGCATTGAACAGGCACGGGGTGCCTGGAAGCAACCCTGAGAGCAGCCAGCAATGGGTGCAATTGTCTCTAATGAAACAGCATTGAGCGCAGGTTGAACCAACCCCACCTCGAGCTACCCCTCCTCCTTAAAACTGCCTGGAAAGCTTCACCGCGCATGTTGCAGGCTTCGCCTCAAAGACCCGAGGTCACATTCTACATTCCAGGAACCTCCTCGTATCTCGTCTTCCGTTTCAAGAATTCATCATCCCATAACCCCTCAAATCTCTCTATCTCTCCTTCTTCCGAGATATCCAACCTTGCCCTCCAGAAATATCAAAAGAAGATAAGAATATAAATAGCATTAGCTAGCACAATGACATCCACCGACCCAGCAACCGGCCTCCCGCTCCCACCAGACGCCCTCCAACGCGTCCTCTTCATCGTCCACCCCGTCCACGTCTACGCCGTCCCGCCCCTCGCCTCGACAAAAGGCTACTCGGCATCCTCCTGGACCGCCGACCCAGCCCGCCACATCTTCACCGCCCGCTGCCGCATCATCGAAACGTCCTACGAGCAGGACGACCGCGAAGTCCTCAAGGCCGACGTCGTCCTCGAGGACCCCAAGACGGGCGACCTTTTCGCCGCCGCGCCCTATACGGACGAGTCGGCCGTCGAACCCGTCGTCGACAGCTCGAGGTTCTTCGCCCTGAGCGTGAGGGACCCCTCCGGGAGGAAGGCCGTCTTGGGGATCGGTTTCGAGGATAGGAGCGAGGCGTTCGATTTTGGCGTCGCACTTCAGGAGCTGAAGAAATCCGTCCTGGGGGGCGCGGCTGCCTCTTCGCTGGGCGGAGCGAATGCGGCTGCGGCGGAAAAGAAGAAGAAGTCGACCGAGATGAGGGACCTCAGCTTGAAGGAGGGGGAGACCATCACTATCAACTTTGGCGGGTCCAAGTTCCAGAGGAAACAGAGGCCCAAGGAGGAGACGTCGACTCCTTCTGCCGGCGGAGATTTGTCGGCCTTCTCCTTACCGCCTCCTCCGGGTGCCCCGACCGGTTCTTCGAATGCTGGAAACGTGTTCCTGCCGCCTCCGCCTCCGCCCAGCGGATCTAGAACGAGCAGGGCTCAGAAGAGGCTGTCGGCACAACAGCTCGGGTTTGACGATGGCCAGTTTGGCGAGTTTGCATAGATGTTTTCGTTTTTTTCTATCACCCCTCCGTGGGGGGTTGTAATGATGTCTCCCGGCGTAAAAGGTTTATTCTCTTCTCTTTTCTTTTTTTTGGATCGGGGCGCTGGAGGTAATCAGTTTAGTCGCGGCTGCGAATTTTGGATACAGAGGAGATTTGGCCTGAATGATCAACTTGGTGGCTTCCACTCTCGTCGCGCAACACACAGCATATCCAGGTGATATCATCCAAAGTTGGTCGTCTCATGATGTACTGCGTTTCATTTCTCAGTTTGGGATATGCAATAGATCATCCATGGATTCTGTGCTAATAAATACTGGACGTATTCCAATTTCCAATTTGTTATTGTTACAAGACCCCAGATTATCCAACCGCCTCGGCGCCCGCCCAATCGAGCAGGTATCAAAGTTACCAACCGTATCCTTCCGGAGACGCAGACACATCTGGCATCGGCCAGGGATTATGGGTTTCCGAGTCAGGAGAGGACCACGAGGGTACGAAAACTGGAGACGTGGGGCTCAAACTCGTCGTTACCGACACCACAGGACCGTGAGGATTCATAGAGTCAAACGATGCGGTAGGCGACGCCTCATCCGCCGCTGCCGCCTCTGGTGGGGTATGGAAATACCCAACGGGAAGTGCGTTGCCATCCACGAGAATTGAGCCGAGGCCCATACCCTGCAGCTGCTGGGATTGTAGCCGAACCTGAGCCCACCGCTCCCTACTCTGCATCTCAACGTAAAGCTCACCGAGACGCACGATGATGGCCTTCTCCTGCTCGGCGGCCATAGCTATCTTGCTCTTGAGCAGACTGATGTGCTTCCTCAACCGCCGGCGCTGGCGTGGGGTTCGTTCCGGTGCGGTCTCAGGGGACTCAGCCGTGGCGGCTCCGTATGAAGCCTCTTCTTGCTCCAAGGCCGACAGTCGGAGGAGGAACTCGTAGGATCGCCTGCCTTGGGTGGAGAGGGAGTCCACGAGGTAGGTCCGCTCGATGAGGAGGTCTTGGATCGGGCGGGGTGACAGGACAGTCCGGGGGGCGAGAGACCCGATCTGGTGTTTGGGTAGTGCTGGACGATGGTTGTGGTGCTGCTGCTGCTGCTGCTGCTTCGGGTTCTTTTGTGTTCGTCCCTGTTTCGGTCGTTGAAACGCTGTGGTCGGGATCGGCAGACTCTTGGGGCATGACGGAGTACTTAGAGGAGAGACCGTGGGCGGGGAAGAGGACGGAGTTGTGCTACTGCAATCACTTGCTGATCCCATCGTGATAGATGTCTCAAACTTGGAAGTCATGGTGACTCTGCATAATAAACTCAGATTACTGATCGACGCAGGTGGGGAGTAGGTTTTTGGTCCATCCTGGGAAAAGATCTCCTGGGGGAAAAGGGTTAAAATATGGAATGCTGCTCCTCGCCGCTTGGCTCGCTGTGACACTCGACGAGCATCCTTCATTTCGTCTGACGGGTTTCGATAAGAATCGTATCTTTGTCCCTTTTTTGCATTCGATGTCGGCAACAAAGGCCGTTTTGTTGCCCAAGTCAGTCTCCCGATGCAAGGGAGTCGATGGAAGTAGCCCAGTTCGGTCAAGCAAGCGATGCACCCCGCTCGCCTCAGCGAACTCACACTTCCCTTCACGTATTAATGGCCCCCTTCCTCCTTTTCCAATCCTCAAATGTTGAAACCTTCATGGCCTGGAGGGTCGCAAAAACGCCAAAGCCCAGCCTGCTCTGCTGCCCTTCGTGCGGAAGACATCTCCGACTCCGTCACGGCGCGATTGATTTCGGCGTAGCGGACGTCGTCCTGCGTTCCCGATTCCACTCCCTCTGTGGAGCTCCCTTCCCCTCCTCCCCTTCTAGTTCGTTTCGCCTTGCCAACGTGGGCATCGGGGTGGTACTGCTCCATAATGTTGACAAACATGTCCTTGGAGACGTCGGTGGCGAGAAACTGCATGATCTTTTCCGCTTCGGATTCCTTACCTGGCATAACGAGGTGCCGAACAAGGACGCCTTTCTTGGCTATTCCGTCTGGGGTAAAGCACAGATCACCAACTTGCTTGTGCATCTCCCTGATGCTCTCCCTTGCTGTGGTAGCGTAATCATCTGCCTTGAGCAGCCTCTTCGAGGTGCTTGGCTCCCACACCTTGAAATCAGGAAGGTAAATATCGACTAGACCGTCCAGTAGCTGGAGGGATTCCGCCGAATCGAAGCTCGACGTGTTGTAGATGATGGGCAAGCGCAGACCCAGCTCCGCAGCATGCAGGATGCTGAGCACGACTTGGGGTACCACATGCTCCGGAGTGATGAGATTGATGTTGTGCACCTTGCCCACCTCCTGAAGCTTGATGTACCACTCGCCTAGCTCTTCGGGGGTAAGATCCATGCCGTTGCGCTGATGAGAAATGTCGTGGTTCTGACAAAAGACGCAGCGGAGGTTACACCCAGAGAAGAAGACGGCGCCACTTCCATTGTGGCCCTGGATGCAAGGTTCTAGAAAAGTAAACAAACGGAAAATACGTCTTAGGCACTGCGTTGTGATCCAAGTCTGGATATTGAAAACATTACGACTTGAAATGGAAGGGAGAAGGGATGGATATATTAGGGAGAGGATGGAAGGATAAGCCCCATTTCTCGGTCCGCATCCGCAACCACACTGACTAGATGAGGCTGGCAGGGAGTTTGATGCAGACTTGAGATATGGGTATGAATGTGAATATGGATATTGGGAGGTGGAAGGTGGGAACAAGGGTGAAAAAAATACTGCAAGGGTTCAGCGCATATCCCTTACCTTCACCAAAGTGTGGCGCAATCACATTAACCTTGGCCTTGTCACCAATAAGGCACATTCCCGTCTTTTCATACCGGTTAACCCCGCACAATCGAGGGCAGAGGTTGCAGTTACTCAAATGGGCGTAGGCGCGAGACCGCTTCTTCGCCAAGTCGACCGATGAAAGGGCCATGTATCTCGGGATGTAGTCGTCGAGGAGGAACGGAGGCGCCAGATGGAGGTGACGACGTTGTGGGATGGTGGCACGGTTGGGGAGAGAAGTGAGCCGCTGGCATCTAAGCCACGGTCTTGCGAGGGCTCGCATTGTCGGGAAAGGTTCATAACGTGGCAGGGCGTGAGTGTTCCATTCGCATCGATTCAAGGCAAAAATTGCGTCTTCATAATGTCCCGTTGAGGTCGAACGAGTGTCTCCAGAAGTTGACGTCAAGTTTTGTTGGATAAATGCATACGCTTCAATAAGCTCGAGAATTACTAATACCTGCTCAACCCGTTAACCCGGCAGGCCCGGAATTTGTCTGGTTCGGGTCCGGCAACCGAGGATACAATTTAAGCTCTCCGGCGTGAGATGGCATCCGGACGCCGGATGTGTTCATCATAATCAAGAGACGAGACAGCCGTGCTAAAACCGGGGGCTTTGAACGCCTGAATCATCTGTACTTTTATCAACAGGGGTGATATGACAAAAAATGAATGAGTTGCCAAATGATTTCTTTTGGGTCTTTCTGTAAGTAATTTATCGAGGCAATTGACTATCCACATATCCCTAAACTCAACAATGAAGCATTATTATGTCAAGAAAAAGCCGTCGTGCTATCTGCAAATTCTGATGCCACAAAAAAAATTCATGTTCATATATCCCGATCTCGGCTGGACTTCATCACTGCGGGTATCATATCCAGCACCATCAACACCAATAATCCATCCGAGGTATAATATCCAAAACAAATCTGCGTTTCCATTCCCCCTAACCTCGTCATATTATCCGGAGCACGATAAAATCAACGTCTCTAGTAGTGGGGTTTCTCCTCCCAAATGGGTGGCCTCGCCTCAACCTCGTCCCAAATAATCTTGTTCTTATCGTCGAGTGTGCATCCCTCATCCGTTATCGGGATCACACCCTCCGTATTCGCAATCTCGTGCTTCGACAACCCGGCGACATCCTGAGGGATCCAAAGCAGAGGAGGCCTGTCGTTAACCGACGGGGGATTATACGAGTTAGCCTCGGTGGCCTCTTCGAGGATCTCTCCAGGGCCGTATTGGTGGCGGGGAATAAGCTTGCGAAGCTGCGCGTACGACGAGTACTTCCACGGCTTGAAGAACTTGGTAAGGAAGTTGCCCTTGGGCGGGGCCGACGCAGAGGCCTTGACATTCTTGCCCTCGGCAGATGTGCTGCCCTCGCGGGCAGTGGCGTCCTCCTCGTTTCCATCGTCGGTCTCGCCGTGCTCCATGAGACTCTCCTCCTCAACCTCGAGGCTGCGAGGGAGGTTGTAAAGCAGGGGGTTGAGAGCGCTTTGCACGGTAATGTGGAAGAAGATCGTGAACACGAGGAAGACAATCATGAGAATCATGGGCCAGAAGGCCTTGGATACCGCGCACATGCCAACCATGCAAATTTCGGCGAGGTAAACACCGACGAGCAGCTGCTTCATGGCCCGCGGGTAGATGAGGCCCCTCGTATCGATGCCGGAATCATTGACGAAGAGGATGTTGTACCTGTACGCAAGATAGAAGAGTGCCATTCCGATTGTAGACCAGAACAACATCAGGGGAGCGATGACGGAGTACGTGATACCTAGGAAGAGGCTTCATATTAGCTACTTGTATACAAGATGGAAAGAAAGAAATCTTATAAGCACTTACTGATAACGGCAATGTTTGTATAGATGGGAAGGACCTGGCCCCAAGAGATGGCCGACAGAGTTGTCCATTTGTTATACATGGCACGAGGAGTCCTCGCCAAGAACTTGTACGTCAGGCGGAAGATGACGTAGCCCGCAACCTGGGTCAAGACGCTCGAAGCAATCGTGATACCCTGAACGATGAAAAAGGAAATGTAAAAGTTGGAGGACTTGGGAATGGCGGCCGATAGGGTCTCGAAAACCTTGCCGGGGCCATCCTTCGCAAACGTGCCCAATACGCTGAATACCGAACCGGATATGGTAGTGACGAGGAAGACCTGCACGACCTGGAAGGCGAAGTAGACGGCCTGAGTGAAGAGTTCGACTTGCGAGTCGGTCGGCTCACCAGCAAACCTAGCACAGAGCCTAATAACGACAGGGACGAGAGACATGAGAATGGAAAGAGCAACGGCGGGAAGGAGACCGGTGATGAAACCCATGACGACTTCGGGGACCTTGTCAAGGAACGACAGCCAGGACCACTTGGCGCGGAGGGTGTCGACCTGAGAAATAGAGGCGACAAAGGCGACGGGAATGGCCCAGAAGATGATCATGGCAGTCAGGAAGGCGAGGACAATGTATCGTCGGACAATCTTCTGCCACCACGGGACTCGAAGACTCTTCCAAATCACCTCCTCTGGGCTGACTCCGATGTACCTGGGGCTCATTTGGAGAGGGTCGTGGTGAGCGACGGACTGGACGGCCGACTGGGCGTCGGACTGGGTGTAAAACTCGACAAAGACGGCAGGGATGGGCTTGGACTCCCCAGCGAGGTACTTCGCCTGTACGTCCTCGATTTCCGGGGTGAGAGTGCTTAGTTTCTCCCTAGACCACTCGATGGTGTCGACCTTCTCACCGACAAGACCAAGGAGGCCCAGGCGATGAGTAGGCCGCTTGTCCTTGGGAACCCAGCGCGCTGCAAGGTCACCGCTCTCGAGCTCCTGGGGAGGCGATTGCTGCTTCGAAGTCTCGGAAGATCCGTCCTTGGACTTGACGCGATTAGCGTTGGCGATCTTCAGGAGCTTTACCTCAGCAGCCTCGAGCTTCATGGCAACCTTTGTGCGCTCCTCGACGAGCTTATCGAGGTCGTCGGTATCGCCGGTGATCCAGATGTGCTTCGCAGTTTCCTTGAACATGAGCCGAATCTTGTCAACGTTGAGGTAGGCCTGCGGAACGGAGGTGAAGAGAACAGTCCGAGACGAGATGCGGCGAGCAACCTGAGGAGTGAGAAGGAAAGCCTGTCGGAGGTAGATGTAAAAGATGCATTCCCGCATGATCATGTATAGCACGAAACCGTAGAAGATCCAAGCCACCAAGACGTGGCCGAAGAGACGGTTCCGATTCGCCGAGTCCTGGATATTGATGTTGCTGATGGACAAGATGTCGAGCTGCTCCGCATTGCCGCCGCCGGTAGCATTGATGGGGAAGAGCGTGGGCCAGGTCATGCAAAGACCAACGAAGCAGATGGTGGTACATATGCGCAAGAACCGAAGGAACAGGTAGCCATCGAGAGACTGGGTTCTGAGGGCATGCGCATCTGGGATCTTCCAAAATGAGCCGAACCAGTTGAAGATGCCGTTAGGCAAGGCTGGCGTTCTCTCCCTGTGCGATCCTATGTTAGATGGCCAACCCAAAAGCAGAGGGATGGCGGGGATGGCGGAGATGGCCAGGCCACGTACTTTTCCGGAATGGTTCCCAGATATGTCCTGGGAGCATAGTATCTCCTCGCACCTTTGCGGATAATGAGGAAAATAACAATCATGATGAAAGCAACAAGACCACCAGTGACCAGTGTGGTCACCATGCCTGTTTCATTACATTGTATTGATTAGCAAGACTACTCCCACCTGGAAACCGCTCAATTTCCCATCGTCGCATTCTCAAGAGAGATAATAGAGGATGGGAGGCCGGAAGGAAAGGTTTTCTTTCAACTTACCCTGAAGAGTGGCGGGCTTGGTCTCCGTGTCCGAGTCGCTCATTTTGGCGGTAACGACGACTGAATGGGCACGAGGATGCGTCGAAAGAGGAGATAACAAAAAGGAAAATGGAAAGGGGAAGAGGGAAAGAAGACGAAGTCCCCTCTAACTTGAAGAAGAGAAAATTCGAGCCCGTGTTAAGAGTGAAAAACTGGGACGAAGGGCGCCATTCAAATTCTCGTCAACTGTCGTCCCGGCCCACTCCCGAATGGTGGTGGAGGGTCTGAACAAGCTGAAGTCCAAGACGCGGTACCGTACTTGGTCGGGTATCAGTCGTATACTCCTCGTAGTGTATGGCTCAAGAAGAAGAATTTGATCAATGCCTGCAATCAATATGCCTCCACAGCCAAACACGCAATCAAACGGGGGGTTAGGCGGTATATAGGAAGTAGTAGGAAGGGGTATTAGAACTCGGCTGTGGACAGGTTCCACAATGACACGCTTGACAATGGACGGGGAAACATCGAGCTGAAAATCACGAGGGGGAGAACAAGGGGGGTCGTGGTTGAAAGAGGCCGAGAAACAAGTTAATCAAATATAGTTATTCTTCCTGCTCCTCGCTACGAAGGACGTCCATCCAAGTACGGAGTAGATAAACGACGGGGAACTGGAGTGACGCAGTGACATCTATTTGATACAAATGAGGTCAATGGATGGACTGACCTGGACTGGGTTGGCCGAAAGGCCTGAAAAAGCCCAATAGACGGATCGAATCTGCATGCGCAACCCGCATGCACCACCAGGGATCCCTGAGGTATTCCAAGTACGAAGTATTGGCAAGCGCGTCTTGGGCGTCCTCGATGACATGGGACAGGGCAAGCATCAACAACTTGTGCAAGCACTAGTTGATGATTACCGTCTCCTCCACAATACGTATGCTTGGCGCAAGGGTTGTCCAGTTGAGCTGGGGTGGCGACCTGCACCTTGCGCTATCACCGACGATCATTGCTGTGGTCATTGATCTTGGGAGGCCCTCCAAAGAATGGCTGCAGAGAAGGTACGGCGTATCCCTACTTCGTTGGGAACGGACAGGTTATTCCAGACTTGGGGGCATCCATTTCCCTGGTAGGATACGGCTTTTAGCTCGAGTGTTTCGGCGGTACTGTTGCGAGTACTGAGATTGATGAAAAAAAGTATCACAGTGGACTGGCTCTCCAAGTTCGAGCAGACTTGAACCCTTCACTTGGCTCGACCTACGGAGTACGAACTGCCACATGTACTAATCTTTACAAGCATTCAAATACTTGTAGGTACCGAGGTACCTGGAGCTGGCCTCCTGCGTTCCTCTTGAAATTGATACGAATTGATCTTGATCAGGACGGTATCCTCTATTACTTCGTACAATTGAGAGATCCAAAACCTCACACAACTTACAAGTTTGCATACGAAGTAGTCCAACGAATTTTTTTCTTCCCCTGTCAAAACCCCAGCGCCTCGTCAAGCCGCTTGAGCTTGTTGCCCAGGGAATCGTTATCCTTAGGGTGTTATCGGACATTAAACGGCTGCGCCTCTCACAATCAACTGACACGGAGAGCACGAGTGGTCTTGCTGCGTGTGCAAAGCTCAGCTCAGGCATCGGCCTGTCGCCCGTGTGTCGGCGAAAGAGGATCCCAATCTCATTAGCGCCGCCAGGTCATCTTAGCTTTTGAAACCAATTACCACCGTCGCCACACCCTCGCCGGGCCATACCGCTTCGAGACACGGTCCCAAAAGGAGTATTGGCAAATGACGTACACTACTCCGTACGTGAGGAGTGTGGGTGTGCTTGTTGGGTAAAGGTATCCGGTATCCACACACATACCCAACTGTGTAGATATTGCTTCATACTTCGTAGACACTTACCTCTTCTAGCCCTTATTACACTATGCATACTTCATACACTTCTGTTCAGCCATATTCTGTTGCCACGGCTTTTAAAGTTCTGGCCTGCCCTCCTTTCCTGGCTGTGCCTGTGCCGCATCTCCGTATCATGACGAAAGAGGTTGAAATCATCTCCGTCCACATGGGTCACGCGTCGTAATATAGAGTTCTTTCAGCCCGGCATGCCCCCTTCTTCTTGGAGGGGGAGCAGGAGAGGACAGACCAGAGTGTACGACGTACCCGATGTACTTCCTACATTCACCTTTTTGGCAGGGTCCCATGCTCGTCAAGAAAAAATAGAGTGTTCATGTTTAATAGCACAGATGTTTTATTGGCCCACAGGACTCTGGTGGTTGGTCGAAAATAGCCCCGGCAATGCACAGTTCAGCTGGGATGGGATCAAAAAGCAAAGGGGGGAAAAAAAAAAAATCATAATAAAAGTTGATAATGCGACACTGCCGAGAACCCGCCCACCATCAAGGAGTCAATGCAACGACAGATCGCAGATCATCAATGATGGATGCGAACAGGACAAGGACCCTTTGGTGTCATCCACGGGCGGGAGCGCCAACCCGAAGGTCTGGTCAGGAGGCGGGCTTACTTCATGCATTATATCCTCTGTGAACTTTGTCCAGAGTATATAGTATACGCCCGTAACCGACATTGTTTTTGGTGTCGGCAAGTGAGCCCTGGTTTTTCACATCACAGAGACTGAGAGAGCCTGAGACGCGATGAGACCTCCTCGTGTGGTGCTGTTGCTACGAACGACGCGACGATGCAGGTGAGAAATGAGACCAGCCAAGTCTAGCCTTGATTAGTGCTTCGGAATCGAAATAGGTAGTCTCAAGCCGCATCATGTGTCTCGTCGGTCGGGCGCTGGGGTCTCTCTCCAGCAGCGTAGGGGTTGGTATCTGTGGCTGTACGGAGTACTTTGTAGAGGTTGTTGGACAGGACAAGTCCGAAGTACTTCGTAGATTATGAGTGGAATCTTACCAGTGTATTGTCTGCCTCTTCTCTATCCTCCGGATTCAGACAGCTGCACACCTGGACCGTTCGACCACCATTCTTGCCCTCCAACGCTAGGTTACCATCGTGACCTAGCGTCTCCCCTCCCGGCCTAATGCTAAAGACCAAATGCATTAATTGATCACAGTGGATAAGAGCGCTCCATACTTCGTACGTGCATGCGTACACTACTTCGTACTCGGAGCAAAGGCCCAACGAAGTCTGAAAAACGGTCGTGGCGTCGACCACACTTGTAACAGCCGCGCTTGCAATCTCGTCTGAACATCAAAATGTCAACGACTTCACATACTTCGTAGTTCGTACTACTTGTAGCTTATTTACCAAGTATTGATGTTAAGATGTTACATGTAGCTTGGAAGAGTCCGGCGAAGCCTCTGCCAATCCTCGAGCCTCCAACTGCTGTGTGGCGATACCCCGCAGAGACAAGGCATCCATCTATCCTAACCCTCGAGGTTCTAATGGCATGCAGTTCTTGATATCAAAGAAGCAATTCGGCATGTTTATCAATGCTTGGCTTTTCGATGGATTGCATCATGCAGATCTCGACCCCAGCGTGGTTTGGAGACGTAGACGAATGTCCTATCCCATATCATACATGGCACATAGCTTACATCGACGTCTTCGTCATGGCTAGGTAGCATGTAGAAGGGGCAGATAGAGGCAGATTCGAGGAGGCACCAGTCCTCACCTCAACTACATTGGAATGCTCGTAAGTGAGACGGCCTTCTTCTGTGTCCGTTTTCAGTGCATGCCTCGGGAATAAGTCAACATGCTATTTCGCTTGGAATGTTGCATGCTCCATGGGAACACATTCCATCCTCTCTCGGAAACCCCGTTCTCAATACGATCTAGTAGATAGAGGATAGAAAATGAATAGAATGCGTTTTTCTATCCTCCGAATACCTAACGGGTAACGGGTAAATCGCCAACTAGTTGCAGTTCTCACTAAAAGATCTCGGCCAGCTTCTTGTGTTCTGCTTGATACTATTATCAACATTGACTTCCACGCTCTCTCGTGTGTACACGATTGTGCGGTTGACACATTCGGATCATTGCTGCTGCAGTTTCCCTAATCAAGCAGTTACCAGATTACCAGATACAGCCAGAAACGGCCAAGATGACGACTCGAATGACGAACCCGCCGCCCGCGGAACAGGGCGACACCTTCGCCAATATGCCGGGCTACATACGGGCCACCAAGTACGCCAGGGCGTATTACTCTGACCATCTCAGAAGCAACCACGAGGACCTCATCCCTCTCCTGTCGCACGTCAACTGTGACTACCTGTCGCACCCAAGCAGACCGCCAACCCTGCTGGCTCTCAAGCAGCATGCGCAAGCCCTCGCAATCTTCATCCGAGCTCATTGCATTAGCACGCAAGGAGGAGAGGTAGATGGAGTGAATAATGGCGAAGACGCCAGAACATTCCGGGAGCTGGAAGCCTTCGATTGGCTGAATGATCTGAGCCGGCCCTACGAGAATAACGATCCGAGCCATGCCACCCCTCTGACATCGCTCTCGAATCATGTCAAGAGCCAGTCGGACAGGGAAGGGCCCGAATTTTACTGCCCCTTCCAGTCATATCCATCTCCTCCCCCAGGGAGAGAGGGAGGCGATGATGGCATACCCCGCAAAAAACACGCTTACCAGAGTCACCAAAATCTTCTTCTGCATGCAAACGACTGCCTCGAGATCCTGGATCACGAATTTGCCGCCACGGGAGGTTTCATGTCCATTCTCCCAACCAAGGAGAGCAAACACAAGCGTGATATAGAAGATATGGAAGCCGTCCGCAACTCGCTAGTCGGCCAGTGGCTCTTGTTCACGCAGCATCTCGTGGCGCGCATGCACGAGCTCGAAATCAACTACGGGAAATCTCTCGACGTGCTCGCCGGAGAGGCCGTTGTGCCGCTGCAAATGGCAGGCCGGTCCGGCGCCATGAAGGAGACGGGGCGAGAGATCGGCTTCCCCCAGGACCGCTGGATCCTCGCCAACGCGGGTGACGACGTGTTCGATTACCTGCACCAACTTCTGGATAAGAAAGAGGCTCAGTACGAGGCCCAAGAGGCTTCCTGGAAGGCCGCCGGCGTGAGCGGCCACCGACTGTGGATGGATGGCGCGGACGGTGATAAAATCGCATGCGGCATC
Organism: Scedosporium boydii; assembly: GCA_002221725.1. Lineage (NCBI taxonomy): Eukaryota > Fungi > Ascomycota > Sordariomycetes > Microascales > Microascaceae > Scedosporium > Scedosporium boydii. Next base: position 40,866 of record NJFT01000296.1, read on the forward strand.
GTGACGGTGGACGTCCAGACGCGCTTCTACCGACTGAAGAACACGGGAAAGAGCACCATTTTCGTGCTGCCGGCTTGGCAGGGCCACCCCGCCTGCAAATCGACGAGGGCGGTCGAGGAACGACCGACCGTAGTGGCCGTGCCTGCGCCTCAGTGGCCTGCACGTGTCTCGGACTGGGAAGCCAGATCCAGATCCAAGCTGGAGGCGGTCCAAACACATGAGAGGCACAAACAAATCCTGTCGGACAAGGTCCAGGCGTTGACGCAGAAGAACTTTGCTTACCAAAGCCAGCTGGAAAAGACGACGAGTCTGGTCAAGTCCTACGAGGCAGCTTTCCCGGATAACACTACAGCTAGTATCAAAAATCTTGAGGAACAATTGGATGGGTATCGACAGGCGTTTGCTGAACTCAGAAATGCTCTTCCAGAAGAGTACCACCATCTGCTCAAAATGAAGAAAACGGACGAGAAGGAGGAGGAGGGAGAGGAGGAGGAGGAAGAGGAGGAGGAGGAGGAGGAGGAGGGGGGG
>NJFT01000297.1:0-41275 GCA_002221725.1 Scedosporium boydii
TGGCGGGGCGAGGGTCGAACGGGAGGGGACAGGGCCGCGGTTGGGGAGGGGGTTTGGGCGAGATGGTGCTGAGGGGAAAAGGGAGGGGAGGCGCTGAGGGGCTTGGGAGGAGGTGGTGGTGTTTGAGGCTCGTTGCGGCGAGTTGGCGGCCGGGAAGGAGGGGACTGGGGGTCGGAGACTTGGTGGGTTGAAGGCGGGTGGGCTCGGAGACGCCGGTGGGAGGGAGAAGCTTGGGGTGGTGGATGCGAACTGGACGTGTTTTGATTTGGGGGTTGTTTGTTCTTCGGAGGTGGTGTCGTCCTTGGGTTCGGTGGTCTGGCGGGAGATCATGGGTGGAGGGGGAGGCATGCCGAGGCGATCTTTGGCTGCTTTGTCCTCCAGTATCGGAGATAGAGCCGGTGCCGGTGCCGGCAATGATACATCTTCTTCGATTAACTGGATCGAAGGTGTAGACTCCTTTGTTTCTTCCTGCGCCGGCTCCTCGACCTGCACCACGGGTCGATCCGAGCTCGCTGCCGATCCCACATCCGGCTCGGTCCCGAGAGCATCGGCATCGCGACTTCCGCTAGGTCGACGTGGAGATGGAGGCTTATCGATACCCCGTCTCGGGCGCCATGAGAGGAACAATGTAGCGAGCCACGGCGGCGGGCGGACGATGATCCAGAGGACGGAGGCAACGATGAGAGAAACGCCGAGGACTGCCATGGCTGTGCCCGTTGTTGGGTTTTGGTGAAGGCGAGCGGAGGGCTGGGTTCGGTGGCGGTATCGGAGAAAACGTCGAGTTTTAGGGGCCAGGCTTGTTTCTCAGATAATTCCTGGAGACTGTCGTCGGCGTTTCCTATTTCCCCCGCCCTCTTTGACTTTTCTCTTTGTTGGAGATGTCGTTCCCGAATTTTGATGCGGAAAGGCCATAGAATCCCGGCGCGTCGTCGGATGCAGTCATTCAGCTAGATCCATTACCAATCTTCCTCATCACGTGCACGGGCACAAACACCCCACTACGACATTCACTGACAAGTCGTCTTCAACGGGGCACTGATCAATTGATCATCCACAAGACAAGGCCTCGCGCCGTACGAGGATGAGCAGGGCAGATCTGTAGTAAAGCTGCCGCCTGCAATTTTGAACAGAATGGCTGGTCGACAACACGAACAAGCGCTGTCCAATCGTTCTAGAAATTCTATCATGACTTCATCACACAAGTCGTCGGAGACGAGGGCAAGCTTACTCGGCCGAATGTACTGAAAATGGACTCTGATTGGACGGCAGCATCTCCGTCATCAACCGAGCAGTTTTCGAATTTGAACTTGTTCGACGATTGTTGTAAACGTCCTCCCTCGGCCTCGGCTGTCAAGCTTATCTGGCTGGATAGGTGGTGCAATGGGTCCAGCAATGCGGCGAATCGTTGCGCTGGAGCTATGGGGCTTTGAAAGAATCACCCGACCTAGATCTCTACTCTTACATGGCCTTCGTGGTAAGCGAGAGGATGTCCAAGGAAGAACCAGCTATAAACGATCGCAACTCGGCCGCCCCGGATTACCAGGTTGACGGTTGGCGCTGCCACGTAGAGGTTGTGCATGCTGTAGTACTGATCTGGGCTGCAGGGTCGTAGACTGCAAGGCTATTGAGGTCGCCTACGATCATCGAGGCCTCCGTAACATCCTCGCCGAGCATATCTGTGCCTATTGGAAGCGGACAGAGGTGGTGAACTTTTAAACCTCATGATCGAGAAATCTATTCTTAGACCATGAGTGGTTCAGCTCGGAACAGTCTCGGGTCGATGCTCACACTTTAGATCGGTACGTACTCCTTCAAATCGAAGCGTGCGAGGTCTGGGGAGGTGAAAGTAATCCATTAAAGTGCTCTTTCCGCTCAACCAGAAGCCAGGCAATGCCGAGCCGGGGCAAGACGCATTGCCCAGGCCAAGAGATATAGCGCATTCGCATTTGCACGGAGCATCGCCAGCCCGTTCCTCACGTCGATGCTCACCGATGCTTAATTGACCTTTACTTGACTTCGGGCACTGCGGAATCGAGGCGGAATGAATTGGGGCTGATGAAACCCTCACCGACTGGTCTGTATGCTCAAAGTCACACGACATACGAGCTTCAAGCTCTTCGGTCTTGCCTACTCGCCCTCCGGTGGCTGGCAAGAGCCAACGAGAAGGAATCGCCAAGGCGGTGGTGTGGGCATCCCATTCGCCGCCAACAGCTGAGGTCTGAGGATAACCCGACTTGTTCCTGTGGGATGCCGTACAGTCTTCGCAGCAAGCCACCAAGGGACTGGCTACAGAACGATACCGAACCCGACTTTTCCCAGAAATACGCGAGGAACCCCATCTACTTCGATCAACCACCTCGTACAATCTGTACGCATAGAAGCCATTTTTGATCAATTAAACCCTAATACTGGCCGTACTTTGTCAAAATCGACTCATTGGTGCAGGTGGAGAAGAGACCCCGTGTTCCTGGTTGGGCTGGGCTCACCTTGCACCCTTGCTGGGATTAGGTCCCCAGCTCTAGCCAGCTCTAGCGGGAATGCACCGTTCATGCACTGAGCGCATGAATATAAACAACGGACGGAAATGACGTTGGCAACTAGGCCTATAATTTCCCTTGATTTTTCTTCCCCTCGTTCTAGACTTTCCCAGCTTCCTGTTTATATCAGGGTCCTATTATACATCAACCAAGTGGAGTGGAGGGGCAAAAGATCATCTTATTACCGCGTCTGCGACTCTGATAGGGAAACAGGCGGGATTTGATGTTTGCGTTGGACGCGTAGAAAGTCGTTGACACGATCAATGACCTCACCTTGCTTTCCAGTTTTTTACCTTTGCCCTTTTCCCATTTGATCTCGCCATCTCATCTCATGCACACCAGATCTATTATTATATTTTCCAGCTGAATTTTGCTCCCAATTGTTCTCGGCCTTTCATTTTTGCCTCTAGCCAAATTTTTTTTCCAAGTTTTCCCCTGACCCAATTGCTTGGAGATCTCATTTTCGGGCTAGGGGAATAGGGGAATTAAATTTTAGGGGCTCCAAGCCACTCCAGGTCTGTTTCCGGCCATGTCGGCCAGTAAAAAGTCGCTGAGAACGCGGCAGTTTTCCCACCGTCGCCCGCCAAAATCATGTCGGCTCAGCGCCGTGACAGTGACAAAGACAGTGGCAGCAGCGACAGAAACAGGAGCTTGAGAGAGCGACCGAGTTTGTTTCGTCTGCGACAGTCAATTGAGCCTGAAGCAAGGAAGGGGCGAGTAACTCCAAACAAAACAACAACAACATCGTCAACAAAACCCACAACAAAGGCCAAAAAGTCCTCGTCGTCGACCATCTCCGGCACTTCCTCCACAGCATCGTCACGCTCAGCTACACAGACCATTTCCCTACGCCCACCGCCCTCCTCCTCCATTTCCTCTAGCGGTAACCACCACCAGCCCAGCAGGCTGCTGCCATCTCCTCATCCTCATGCACATCCTGCGTCTCGAACGACACCATTGCCTAAAAATTCTCTAGCCTCCCCCAAGCCCCGCCTAGTCGCTTCTGCAATCTTTTCCGACGGTCGTTCCCGACACAGCATCGCCCCATCCCCATCCTCCACCATTGGCACCACTGCTGCATCACACCGGCGTCCTCGTCCCGTGACAGCGGCCGCCACAATCATTTCGTCCTCATCATCGACGACAAGGTTGGCCTTGGCTAAGACACTATCCACACTACCTACTAATCCAAATAGTACGGCGAGGCCACCCTCGTCGCTTTCTTCGATCAGCTCGACGACCAACGCTTCCGCCGTTTCTTTACGCATACCTGCACGCAACGCGACCCCGACGGTTAAACATAATAGTAGCAGCAACCACAACAACACCAGCAACACCAGCAACACCAATCCCACTACAACCACAACAACCACCGCCGCCACCATTTCAACCGCAACCTCAACCACCGCATTCCTTCGTGCGCCACTATTTCGAAAGGACCAAAATGTGCATTCAGGTGGCATGACGCGCCAACAGAAAACCTTCACCGCCACTATGGCTCCCGACAGGGCATCCGCCTTCAATCACCGACAACCCCCTTTAGCTACCTCGGCTGTCAAGGGAGTCAACCGGACACCGCTGACCCCCAAGATCGCCGCTTCCACAGCCCCGAGGGTAGCTCAATCCGGGGCCACGACACCCCTGGCGAGGCGACCCCAGCAGCAGCAGCAGACGGGCGGTGTGCACCAAACGTCGTCGGGGAATAATGCGTCGCTGCGGGACGAGTATGCGTCACCGGTCTCCACGTTTTTGAGTAGTAATATTACACCGAGATCAGGAACCCGCCAAAATCGAGTCGATAGCGCCCACAACAGCCCCTGTGGCACGCCGAATCCCGACCGAGATTCATGGGACTCGAGGTCCGGTTTGGGGATTGCGGGAACTGAGAACGAGCCGGCGCCTCGACGAGCCTTGGCGTTTAGTCCCGCAAACGACACGAATCACCACGGTCACAGTCACTCCAACGATGGCCAGTCGACTGCAGACTCGAAATTCTTCTACGCCAGCGATGCGAAGGGAAGCACCCAGCCGAAACCCCCAGCTCAGCCCGCCCGTTCGGGGGGACCGACTTTTTTCTACGCGAATGGCGGACTCGTCGAGAATAGGACGACGACGCAATCTCCCTCTCCATCGTTCGCACCCACGCTAGGGCACATTCACAGCCCCGAGCCTCGTCCTAGCAAGTTTATTTACGCAAATGGAGTGCCCGACCTGCCTCCTTCACATAGCCAGACGGCGTCGCCACGGCCTTCTTCTGTCGTTTCGACGACTGCTCGTATGACGCCAGGGAGGTTGAATCATGCTGCAGTGCAACAGCCCACCGTCCAATCACATGCAGTTCATGCACCTATACCGCGACCCGCATCTCCAGTTAAGATGGCATCTCAACCATCGTTATCGGCATACAGAGCGCCTGTCCAATCATCCACGCCGACTCCAACGCGAACGCCGGTAGCGAACCACACAACAGCAGCACCATCCCCTACTGTCACGGCAAGAAGAGTGAGCTTTGAGAATGCACATGGGCATGGGCATCGTCACATTAGGGGCCATTCTCGGTCCGGCAGTCTTGCCAATATTGCCATCGAGTCCCCTCCGTCGGTCAAGGGCCTGTCCTCACCGCAGTCCGAGGTTTCCACACCGGTCAGCCTTGCCAGTCCTATTATGGCCGTGCCACAGCCATTGAAGCTCCAGCCTGTAACCGAGCGAGTCCCTCCTTCCGAAAATGACTCAAAGGCCGAAGTGCCCATGTACAGCGAACTCCATAGTCCGACCAAGGCCGGCCACTCCGCCGATCAGCTCAACGAACTCATTACAAACGCTCGCCGTGAGCGTAAGGTCCAGGATCTTGAGATTACCAATGCATCACTTGCCGCCATCAATAGGTCGTTAGAGAGGCGGTTACGGAAGCAGACCGCCGAACTCCGGAGATACCGCCGATTATCTCGATCAGGAAGGTTATCCCTCGCCTCTGCCGCGGAGAGCGTTGCTTCCGAAGGCCCCGTCCCCGAACCGGCCATGGCAGCGATGAGTTTAGCGGATCTTAGCGAGGAGGAGAGCGAAGAGAGTGAGGAAGAGGAGGAGTCCGACCTGTCCGAAACCGACTCTGGATCCGATAGCCTGAGCCCCGAAGCCCGCGCAGCCCGGGACGCACGTCATCGTCAGCGTGACGAGCGCCGGTTACAACTGGATCTCACGAAGCACCGCGAGCTCCTCGTCGACAGCCAAAAGATCAACCAGAGCCTCAGGAAATGCCTAAACTGGACCGAGGAGCTGATCCAGGAGGGTCGCAAGGCTCTCGCGTACCAGGTGCGGGTGAGCGATATCAAGCTCGGCGGTAGGATCCTGGTTGCTGAGGACGAGGACGAAGAGGACGGAATTGACGAGACGGACGGCGGCGATGACGACGGGGACGACGAGTTTGATAACATGACGCTCGATCCCGATGACCAAGAAGATACTTTGACGATACATGGAGCGCGGTTTGGGAGCGAAAGCGATGGCTCCATGTCGTCGAAGGACGACCTTTTAGAGGACGATAGTGGTGTAGAGCTGCACGGAGGAGGCATATGACATGTTTCTGGCATGTTTCTTTCCTATTCACCAACTTACAAAACGAGAACAACGAGTACTTTTCTCAAATAACCAAACTTCTGGCGTCCTTTTTCGAGATTGTCCTACGAGGCGCAGGACCGCTTTATGACGCCAACATCACCACTCTTTATACCCAAGTTTGACGAAGCCAAAAATCTTTCCTTTGTTTCAATCGGCCAGGCCACATTTTTGATTTCATTTTGCGATTTTCATAGCAACGGGAAAACAGGGTACATCAAGGTCCGGGAATCTGGGAGCAGCACAAACCGACGTGGGCGTTTTTATTCCCTTTTTTTTTTCTTCTTTTTCTTTTCTCTGTATCAATATTCCCCCCAAAACGGCATTTTCTTTCTCCTTTCTACTAGAGCATTTCGAAGAAAGTTTCGAATTCTGTTTTCTCCTCCGGCGACGTGGCAAAGAAAAAACAAAAAGGGTTGGCATACGCATACTTCTACCATTTCATAAGGTCTCAGGTCTGCATTTGCAAGAAGAAACGGTTCATGGTCTTTCTCCTTTTCTTGATAGGGCCTCTCATACCGGGGGAAACAAACTGGGGAACTTTCATATCACACTCGCTCACTCATGCTCTCCTTTTTTCTTCTTTTTCTTTCTTCCTCTTCTACACCAGAACTTATCGCCTCTCATATCGGGAATGGGTTGTGTCTTTTTCCTATGTCTTTTTAATGTCTTTACCTATTAACTCGACGTTTCGAGTTTTTTTTGTACCAACAGATACCCCGATGTTAGTTATTCGTGGATGGAGAAAGGGATATTCCCCCCAGGCTGAACGGGGTCTTCTTGGTCCGGTTTCTTTGAGGGGGACCTCGATAGAGGGCGGGTCGTTGGTTTTGATGGTGGACGGGCATATAGGACCGCATATATTCGGGATTTTCTGGGAGAGAGGGTAGATAATGAAGGCATACTTTGTCTATCGAAATAAAAATTCACTGTTCAAGTTCAAACGATTTGGGATCTATCCAGGTACTCTTCTCTTACGGTGACGAAGGGGGAAGGGTATTTGAGACTATTGTGATGGCGTCACGTCACCCTTGTTCCTGCCATTGAAACTGTCCGGGGTTATTCCTGGTAGAGGCGGGCACGCACTCGGGCCTCGCTTCGCTTTTTGCGATTACTTTGTAGACTCGATCAGGCCTTGAAGCGCTGCTGCATTTATCTTTGGGTGTTGTTGAGATCTGTTTTTATTTATTTTACTTTTTTCCTTCTCTTTCTTTTTCTCTCTCCGTTGTAAACCAAGTTATTGGTAATACTTCGTGGTGGGGTAGCACCAAAACGGTAGTTGAGCATCATGGAGGACAGGACAGGGGAATTTACAGACGACTTGCAGAACCAGCCTCTCAGAAATCAACGGACTGACGACAGAACCGGGTTCGGCTCCTGGATTGATAAGCTTCAAATTGAGAAGCCCAGGCCGACACGAGTCCAGGAACGTGGCTGTACTTCAAGCTTTTATTGCCTCTCGTACTACTAACATAATACTTCGTGTCTGTACTGCTCAATTCGCTCCAGGGGTCCAATTGATCCTTGGACACACCCCGCTCCAAATCTTCTGCCCAATTCCCCCCTCCAAAGTCTGGACTCTGTCCCCCTTCCTCCCCCACCTGTCTGTCCATCCACATCCATCGATGATCTGCACCAGCACAAAGCCAAGATGTGCCATCCCTCTTTTCAATAACTTTCCCATTTCGGCTCTCCTCCTACAGGCCATACGTAGCCTTGCTTTTTGGTTGGGTTGGCTTCCGTTAGTTACCCTTGCCTCGTATTTACCCCGCCACGAAGGAGCTGTCGAAGCTCACCGACTCTTTCTGTCTCAAGACACGACTTCAATTGATCTAATAAATGATCCTTATCGTATTCACGTTGTACCTGTAGTTGTTTAGTCATTCAACGCTAGGAACTCGTAATTGTGCGAACAATTTGAACCCAGTTGCCCCAGTACAATTGTACCAAAATGTACCTCGAAGTGTAACAGCAGCGTTCTGAACCTCTCCCCTCTGCCCCGCCCGCTCTCCCAACGCCTCCCCCTTTTCAGCTTCCTCCCCATCAATTGATCTAGGAACTCTCCCAGCTTCTCTCCTCCCAGGAACACCCTCAATTCCAACTTCTCCCAAGCTCATTCTCCTCCCCCTCCTTCGACACTCACAAGAATCCATCTTCCCTTTTACCCCTCACCAAACAACAGCCACCCCACCACACAATCAACCATGTCCACCAACCGATTCCTCATCTGGGGCGGCGAAGGCTGGGTCGCCGGCCACCTCAAGGGCCTCCTCGAGTCCCAAGGTAAGGAAGTCCACACCACCACCATCCGCATGGAGAACCGCGAGGCCGTGCTCGCCGAGCTCGACCGCGTCAAGCCCACCCACGTCCTCAACGCGGCCGGCTGCACCGGCCGCCCCAACGTCGACTGGTGTGAGGACAACAAGGAGACCACCATCCGCAGCAACGTCATCGGCACCCTCAACCTCACCGACGCCTGCTTCCTCAAGGGCATCCACGTTACCGTGTTCGCTACGGGGTGCATTTATCAGTATGATGAGGAGCACCCTATTGGTGGCAAGGGCTTCTTGGAGACGGATGCTGCTAATTTCGCTGGGAGCTTTTACTCGGAGACCAAGGCTCACGTTGAGGAGGTGAGACAAATAAAGAACTCAAAAAACCCCGAGGTTGAGACGCAGAAGCTAACATTGGCGTCTCTAGATCATGAAGTACTACAACAACGTCCTCATCCTCCGCCTCCGAATGCCCGTCTCCGACGACCTCCACCCCCGCAACTTCGTCACCAAAATCTCCAAATACGAGCGCGTCGTCGACATCCCCAACTCCAACACCATCCTCACCGACCTCCTCCCCGCCTCCATCCTCCTCGCCGAGCACAACGAGAAGGGCATCTACAACTTCACCAACCCCGGCGCCATCTCCCACAACGAGGTCCTCACCTTGTTCCGCGACATCGTCCGCCCCGAGTTCCAGTGGAAGAACTTCTCCCTCGAGGAGCAGGCCAAGGTCATCAAGGCCGGTAGGAGCAACTGCAAGTTGGACTCTACGAAGTTGATTAATAAGCTCAAGGAGTATGGCTATGAGGTTCCTGAGATTCATGAGGCGTATAAGAAGTGTTTCGAGCGGATGAAGGCGAATGGTGTCAACTAAGGGGCGGAGTTGGTTGAAGGGTATACCATGATGAATTTTTTTTTTCTCCATTTTCATTTTGCCTTTTTCCCCCAACACGAGAAGTGGATATATTTCGGGGTTGCTTTCCTCGAGGGGAGTTACTAAAAAGCAGAGAGTGGTAGGGGGGATATTTAGCATCGGACGTATAAACAAAATCCAATAGATGTCTTCTTCCCTTTGATGAACTCTTCGGACTCTACGGCGGTGGAAGCGTGTGATGGGATTGTGACATTGTTCTTGGTGTATTAGAAGCCAACTGTCAACTCCTCAACTCAACTAGTGCAGGTCTATCATGACGTGAAAGAAAGGAGTGGAAAAGGAAAAATTTGAATACCCACGGAGAGAGGGGCAGGGATAGATGAGTAAAAGCTAAACAAGAGGAACCGCGACCTCGATGCAACGGCGAGCTAGGTATTTTCCAACGCTCTTCTCCATCAGAAAAAAAAAATGAATAAGAAAAAGGGGAGGCATCCCCGCTGAACATGGCCAGCCGAACCGGCTTCGTCTATAGAATAAAGCCCTTCTCTGTTTCTCCCCTACGAGTTCGAGGCCGAATCCTAACTTGTAACTTTCAGAGGAATGTGTGATATAGAGGTAAGTATGTATGGGTGTTCAAGGAGGGAGGAACCAAAAAGAGGTCTGGTGTGATAAAGGGGGGATGAGGCAAGAGGGGTGTATCAAAACAAAGAGTGGGGGGAAACAATCATGGGTAAGAGAGACGCTAAAGAAGAAGAAAGAAAATCATGACGGCTTGGGGACGTTGGGAGCGTCGGCTGCTACTTGGGTCCGTCGCTTGTCCTTGGACTTGCGCCTGTCCTTATCCTTGTCCTTCATGGCTGCCTCGGCAACAAGTTGTTCGAAAACGAGGTAGTCGCCCTCCTCTTCGGGGGATCGTCTCGCCTGCGGATAGTTAGCCAAACCGTTACCATCATCAAGAAAATGAAAAGTAAAACGGGAAAATAGAAATGGGGACTCACCCTATTAAACACGTCACCAACAATCACCAACGCCTGCGCCCTCTCAAGCCTCTTCGGAAGTGGCACCGCCTTATCGTTCAACACATTGTCGCAGACACTCCTCAAGATATCCTGAATCTCAAACTTGGAGCCCCGCCACGCAGCCGTAAGAATCTTCCCCGTAACCCTCCTCTCATACTCCACCTTTCTCTCCTCCGTCCAATCCTCACCCGCCTCCTCCTCAAGCCGGGCCATCTTCTCCATCTCGGCCTGGGCGTCTAGGGCGCTGCTAATCGTGTTCCACGTGTCCTTGACCATGTTGCCCTTATCCTTCATGCGGCTGAAGAAGCCCGAAATGCCGAGGAATTTTTGGCTGCGCAGCAGGGTCGAGCCTTTGCTCACGTAGGTCTGGCCGATGGCGTGGCAGATGTCGATGCCGAAGGACTCCATCTTGAGCTCCTCGACCTCGAGGCGCATCTTCTCCTGGAAGGCGGCCGTGATGTCGGCGCCCTTGTCGGTCTCGGTCCATACGCTGAGGCGGTCGAGGAGCTTGGCCGTGAGGGTGTCGACGCGCTCTTTGCGGGCGCGTTCTTGCTCCTTGCGGAGGGCCGCCAGCTGGTCTCTTTGCTCCTTTGTGAGCCCGCCCTTGTCCTTCTTCTTCTTCTGGAGGTCGTCGGATTGCGCGGCGGGTGGGGGAGTTACTTCGTCGGAGGGTTTATCCATGAGAGCGGGGCGGATGGGTATCGCCGTGGGTCGTGGGGTGGATGTGCCGGATGGGCTCGGGCTGGGGGTTGTTCGCCCCGCGGGACTAGGGGTGCGACGAGGACCGGGTTCACCAGCTGTCGCAGCAGAGGCGCCAGCAGCATCGGACTTCTCATCCTCGACGACGACGGTAGGCGGTGTGGTTTTCGGACCCGCGGAGGAAGAACCGGCAGCCCCCGCTTCGGCCTCGGCCGTCTTCATGCTCTCCTTCATAGCCTCCTCGGTGCCGGGGAACTCTCCATCCTCAGCGGCCTGCTGCTGCATGGTGATATCCATGGCAGCGGTCAGGTCCTTGATGATAGAGATCTCGCCGATCCAGTCGAGGAAGGCATCGCCGCCGAATATTGAAGTGAAGAACTCGGAGGGGTCGACGAAGCCCTCGGTCGGGCGGGCGGATTCCTTACCGTACTTGTCGTAGGCGGCGCGGAGCTGGGGATCGGAAAGGACTTGGTAGGCCTCGCCTATCTCTTGGAATTTGGCGCTCGCGGAGGGGTCATCGGGGTTCTTGTCTAAGCAAGTTGGTGAGTCCTCGGTCAGTAAAATGGAGGGTAATTACCCAGTATAGGGCGAGTCTAGGGAGGACTCACCTGGATGGTGGATGATGGCGAGCTTTCGGTAGGCCTTCTTGATCTCGATATCATTCGCTTCTGGCTTAACGCCGAGAAGGTCGTAGTAGGCGGTATCCACGACCATGGCGCTTGAGGGATGCGGGCAAAGCGGCAGAATGCGTGGGTATTCGAAAGTGGGGATGTAGAGGTCTGGTTCAATGTCTGGGAGAATTCAGGAAGAAATATTAACACTGATTGCGTTTGGGAGAAGCAAGGTTGCTTCACGAAAGCTCTAGTGGCGGAAGGTATTGACTAAGGGGCGGGCAGGGCTGAGATGAGCGTTGATATTTTTTTTTCTGCCCAGGCTGAGAGGTTACGGCGGGGCATTTTTTTGGAAGAGGAAGGAGGGCCTGAAAACATGTCGTCAGAGGGGGGAATGATCTTGCTTAGTACAGGCGACTTGTGGGGATACCAAGGCAGTGTTACGCAAGCATGTACCTGTACTTATAGGGCCCCTATTTCGGTGTTATCGAGGATGTACATTAGACACAGCACCGCCGGGATCAAGTTCAGATGGCTGAGGGCACGCTGAAAGAGGGAGCCTGTCACAGTGAGAACATTGATGAAGTAAGGGGTGGACCGAGGTGGCACGTAGAATATTCATATGAGAGCATCTTCTACCTACAAGATTTCTACATTGTTTGTCAAGGTCTAGAACCTTGACCGAGCTGCGAATAATATTGTTTGACGTCCAAGAGCCAGTTGGCAAGATGGAATTCTGTACGAAGTATCGCGGGGATTACACAATGCAGATCTGAATTCTGTCTGGTTGGGCTTTGGGTTGGCAACAGTCTTGATTCTTTCCCCAGCCACGTTTCCAACGTCAGGTCCAGCCACAAATTCAAAACATCAGTGCGTCCGTGCCACTCCCAAGTACTTCGTACTCATATTGCGTTGTCTACAACCGTGATGACCTGCATGCTGGCTAGAGTTCTGGCAGGCACAAACCAGCGCCGGTACAACCAGCAAAAGCGGGCTTGTAACGGCTACTTCGGAGAGGCCAAGGCGAATCGCAACTGACTCTTCTCTACGTCGTAAACTTGTTTCGAGATCGCAGCCCCATCATTAGGAGGAACGTAACTTAATTAAAGCCAAGTCGAATGAGATGAGAGCATCTGTCGGGCTCAAGTTGAGCGGTTTCTTATGATCCGAGTTCATTCATGTCTCGACTCCACAGTCCCTGCATCGCAGATTCCAAGTCACATTTGCAATCCGTAACCGTCCGTAACCGTTTATGTAAGCAAGAGCCTGGCCTGCATTTTCCCAAGCCACAGGCGCACCACTGAGCTTGGAGCCATCGTCGGCTTCGCGACCCGCAATTGCGGTAAAAGACCAGGCATCCCCCAATTTCCCCAAGGTCCAGGCAACCACATTCTTGCCTCCGGGTGCTGGCGAACTGTTGCCGGGTCCAATAGCTGCCCTCTAAAATTTCCGTTTGAGCGCTTGAATTAATCCAGCATGTCCTTGTCCCCCTCCTTCTTAATCCAAGCTTTTCTTTCCTTTTTCCTCCTTTCTTCATATTTTTTTTTTCTAATTCTCCAATTGTGATCTGTACACTTTAATCTCTGGCGATATTGATCGTCATGTCTGCCTAGTTCTTTTGAGACTTCTCCTCCCTTCAGTTGTTGTCCTGACCACCGCCCAGGCTTGGTTTGTGGTAAAGGCAACAAAGTTTCTCTCCCCCTTGCTCCCATTGACCAATTGATCCTATGGATCTTGTGTCCCCCTGACTTGCTAGCAAGAGAAGGTTAAAAAAATCCTCATCCGCCCACCACCACCTTCTTTCCACGCCCCCAATCCCAACCTCTTATTCTTCTTCCTCCCGTCCGAATTACTATTTCTACCCATTCCGACACAATGGGTGCCCTCTACTTCCTCCTTCACCCTAATCAGCTCAAGGCCATCATTCAATGGTTCGTTGCCGCTCCCCAAAGTCCCTCACTTGAGGGTGCTACAGTCCAGCACCGAAGCTTTCCTGTTGTCTAACGTGCCCTTGTCTTGACAGGAAACTCTGGCATGAACCAGTCCACAGGCGAAACCCAGCAACAGAGCCCAAGACCCTTCAATCATGTTTCCGCTTCCTCGACCTGACGAGCCGAAGTTTTTCGGCCGTCATCCAAGAACTCAATCCCGAGCTTCTCGTTCCCGTTGCGCTCTTCTACCTAGTGCTTCGCGGCCTTGACACCATTGAGGATGACATGACCATTGATATCAAGAAGAAGGAGCCTCTGCTGAGGAACTTTAACAAGAACATGGTCATCGATGGCTGGACCTTCAACGACAATGGCCCCAACGAGAAGGACCGGGAGCTTCTAGTCCATTTCGACGATGTGGTGGTGGAGCTCAAGAAGGTCAAGCCCGAGTACTTCGAGATTATCGACGACATCACCGTCAAGATGGGCAACGGCATGGCTGACTACGCGCTGAACGCCGAGTTCAACACCAACGGTGTGAACACCGTGAAAGACTACGAGCTTTACTGCCACTACGTAGCCGGATTGGTCGGTGACGGCTTGACCCGCCTGTTCGTCAGATCGCAGCTAGCGATTCCCAAGCTCCTCGAGAAGCCGAGCTTGACCGAGTCCATGGGCCAATTCCTCCAAAAGACCAACATCATCCGTGATATCCGCGAGGACTTCGAGGACGGACGCCGTTTCTGGCCCAAGGAGATTTGGTCGCAATACGTTAAGGAGTTTGGCGATCTCTTCAAGCCCGCGAACCGTCCCTTGGCGGTGCAGTGCCTAAACCACATGGTGCTCAACTCTCTAAAACACGTCGAAGAGTGCATCTTCTACATGGCCGCCATCAAGGACCAGAGCGTCTTTAATTTCGTGGCTATCCCCCAGAGCATGGCCATCGCCACCCTAGAGCTCGTCTTCAACAACCCGGACGTTTTTGACAGGAACGTCAAGATCACCAAGGGCGACGCATGTCGGCTCATGACCGAGTCGACGCAGAACCTGAGGGTCGTCTCCGAAGTCTTCAGGAGGTACATCCAGAGGATACACAAGAGGAATGATCCCCGAGATCCCCACTACTTGGAGATCAGCCTGCAGTGTTCTCGCGTTGAGCAGTTCATCGATACCATTTTCCCTCCGCAGACGGCCGAGATACAGCGAAAGAGGTATCAGAACGATCAGATGGCGGAGAGCCAGGGTATGGATCTCTCCGACGGCGCGTTCCTAGTTGCTGTAGTTGTTGGCACCATGGTGCTGATTGCTGGCTTGATGGTAAGTAGCACCCCATGATCCAATGCCTCGTCAGGAGATGCTAACATGGCCGGCAGATTGGTGGTGCGTACCTGGCCAACCTTTATTTTACCAAGTACTGGCCCGCGGATACGGTAACGGAATTTGGACGTGACGAATTGTAATACTGTGCAGGCAACTAATGATTCCTTTGCCTTGCCCATTTTATGCTTGGACCTTTTACTATTTTACCCTGATTTTTCTGCTCGGATCCACGTTCGGCCGGGCACCCGCTGTTTTCGTTAACACGCCAAAATGGGCGATGACCTCACGTGCATGCACTTGAGAGAGGTGAGATCCCTTTTTCATGTTGCAAGGGATATTTTAATTCTTCCAGGGAGTTGGAGCTATGGGACCGGAGTAATTCGTGGGGTCGCCGTGTCTGCTTACCACGATAGGGATTTTTATTCACAAATACTAATAACAAAACAACCGTGCTCGTTTCTGCGCCCGCCGTCCTATCCGGACTTTTATGCTCGGCTCCCGGAGTCATGGTATGCGCATGACCGGGTTGACGCTGAGATTCAAGTTGCAATGCTTTGTCCCTTGTCCCTTGTCTTTCTGTTTATTATGATTCTTCATCCTTTCGGATAGCACGGATGTCAAATTGCAATCCGGCCCCTTCGCAAGAGGGTGATGGCCGTTGGTTGTGCCGAAGAAGTGCTTATATCAAATCCTCATTGCGTGGAGTCCTCGTCTGATGGCAGGCCGGATCCGCGGATTTCCGATCCCTTTTTAGGTTGGAAGTCTGCCCGGGTCTGAAGTGCAAACATTTTCTTTGTAAATTGTGATATCTTGAGATACTTAATATACTTTTTGCTCTCTGTACGACTTCTTTTTATGGTATCTTGTGTTTGCTCCCCTTGGTGATTTCCTGGTTTAGGATATGGAGAAAAGTCTTGGCTTTTCTCATCAAAGAGGGAGTTTCCTGGGCTTGGAGCCGGGAGGCAGCAGTCTCGTATTGTATCTCGTTTCTGCTTCGCTTCTTGCAATATAAAACGCCGAGACAGCGTGTCGGGGAGTGTTATCTGTCCAATGCCTGCTGATCGCTTCTTGCAAGGAGTCAAGGGGCGGGTGTGGAGATGGAATTCGGCTGAAGTTGGCAGTTCCGATCTCACTCGCCTACGATCTGCTCCCGGGGCAGGCCCGGATGGGTAGAGACCTACGGAAGCCGAAGAGAGTTTTCTGCGTCGGGGAATAGTCCTCATGGATAAGTTCTTTGCCAAAGGGGTTTTTTTGGCTAAGCTGGGTTCAATGTTGTTGATCACTCCTCTCCAAGGCTTAAAAGAACACGGAGTATTCCAAGATCCGGCAAGATCTAGGATCAAATATTTCCACTCGAAAATATTTGAGACACTCCCAGTAATTTATCCCCGCGCTTCACTCTCTTTATTTCTCTTTCCATTCGTTGGGGACGGTTTGCGCTTGAATTAGCCTGTGTAGTTCCAAAACGTTGGAGACTTGCGGCTCCGGCATCCCGTCCGCACCCCCCCGTTCCGCGCTGCGCGGGATGGTTGACGACGTCTCATGTTTGTTAGTAGCTCTTTTATTCTAACCACTTTCGATAATATGTGAGTTTTGGGGCTTCCTCTAGATTATGGTTAATGGGATTTACTGCTCTGATGGATGCCGTAAAGTGAGATTTTCGGATGGAGGGGACGGCGCGATACGAGCTCGGATAGCTATGGAGATTTGATCAAGTGCATAGCTGTAAGGAGTAAGAAGATCAGCTGGAGGGATGAACTCCTTTTCCGGAGGATCGCAAGATAGGACGAAACTTGAGCGTGGGTAAGGTTCTTGACGAGGATTTGATGACAACTCATGTCGAAAACCGGAGATGAGAGAAACGGCAAGCATATCCCTTCACGTCGCCCCCAACGCCGCGGAGGAGATGCGTAGTAGATGAGGAACCCCGGCAAATGCCAAACTGTTTCGTTACATTCTTCCGTTTCCTACATACTCGCCATGAGTTTGGCGAGAGTAGTTCTGTGATTCTGCAAACACATCTTCGTCAGTCAAGCTGCCACCATGGCTGTTTCGCTCCTCGAAGGAATCAGTGATGTCGTGTCACACTTCCCATGCAAGCAAAATCGCCATTTCTGAGAACTGTTTTCACACTTTCAAACAATTGCCTCTCGTGACTCGCTTAATTCAAGCTGGACGCATGCACTACGCACCCTTCGAAGAAATGTTATCTCCATAACGGATATAGAAACAATAAAAGCAAAGTGGAAAAAGGTAGCCTCGCCATCTTTCGCCAGGATTAGACCAGGATTCTCGGATTTCTATATGAAAGAAAAGAAAAATATCAAAGATAAAAATAAAAGAACCAGCTTATTCGAGTGTCTATGTGTTTCCACACATCCACATCCTTCCCTAAATTCCCTTTAAATAGGTTCCCTAGTTTCAATTCGCTCCCCTCCCGTTTTTGCACCTCAGAAATGATACAAAAATATCGATCCCCCTATATGCACAATTCCCGTAGAATAAGAAAAAGAAATCTCATATCCGTCCTTACAACAACTCCTGCGCACCGTTATACGCAATCAAATTAGTCGTAGACCCCCTATTCCCCCGAACACTCGCGCCCGTGGTCCCCGCAAGCTCAGTTATCCTCGCCACGACGTTATCGACCTGGTTGATACCCTCGAGGGACATGAGGTAGGCGGCGAGGCCGCACACGTGGGGGCTGGCCATGGAGGTACCCGAGAGGCGGGCGGAGGCGGTGTCGCTGGTGATGCCGACGGAGGTGACGTCGACGCCGGGGGCGAAGATGTCGACTACCGAACCGAAGTTGGAGAAGGAGGCGCGGGTGTCGTCGGCGGCGTTGATGGCGCCGACGGTGATGGCGTTGGGGGCGGAGGCGGGAGAGGTGCGGGATGCGTCGACCTGTTGGGTGTTAGATTTGAAGGGGAGTGGTAAGGTATGGAGGAAGGAAAAGTCGAGACTTACGTTCTCGTTGCCTGCGGCTACGACGGGGACGACACCAGCCTGACGGAGAGCTTCGATGGCGGAGTTCATGGCGCGGGAGAAGGAGCCGCCGAGAGACATGTTCATCACAGCCTTTCCGGAGCGGTTGTTGGCGCGGACATCATCGACGACTGAAGCTAATGTGTTAGTTTTTCCATCATTCCGCTTCCTCTCTCCCCGAGACAGACGAGAAAAAAGAAAGACCATCACTCACCCCACTGCATTCCATCAAGGACACCAGCAGTATCACCACCACCCTCAGCATCAAGAACCTTGACTGCAACAAGGTCAACCTGCTTCGCAACGCCAAAAGTCCTGCCGCCAATGGTACCAGCAACGTGGCTTCCGTGACCGTTCTCATCGGTGTTAGGGCTACCCTGGATAAAGTTGGCACCGAAAGTAGCGCGGCCCTGGAACTCGGAATGCGTAGTCCTGATACCGGTGTCAACGACGTAGGCGGTAATGCCCTGACCACCGCTAGTATCGAAGATGTAACCACCAGCAGTGCCTCGGTTCCTCAAAGTCTCGGCCGAGAGACGAATCAAGCCGAGGGGAGCATTCTGCTGCGAAGCGACAGCAGAAGCACGAACGCGGGTAACGGCCTCAACGTAAGCAACCTCGGGCTGATCAGCAATAGAGAGAAGGAGGTCATTGTCGGACTCAAAGGTCATAGCCATGAACTTGTTGTAGCGGTAAGAATTCACGCGAGTGGAGAGGAGCGAACCCGAGAAGCCGCGCTTGTTGATGTTTCGCTTCTGGATGTTGTTCATGAAGAGGGCCTGCTTCGACTCGATGGCCTCGGTGGGGAAGGTAGTGTTCCAGACGACGAGGTAGCGGTCCGGGATGATGTCGGAGGCGTCGGGGTTGGAGATGGGCAGGCCGATGAAGTTGATGTTGCCGAGGCGTTGGGCGAGGGCCGTGAGGGGGAGGAGGAGGAGGAGAAGCGCCGAGAGGCGAGATCTTTGAGGAGCCATTGTCTAGCGAAATCGGTCCGGGTTGGTTGCGTTGTTTCCTTTGATTCTGATTACTTCTCGGTGGCCGTGTAAGTCGAGAGAGAGGCGATGAAGGTGAGATATCGACGGTTCTAGCTCGAGAACAGAACAAAAAAAGATTCTTGATCCAGGAAGAAAAGAAGTCTTTCGATTATCGTGATGCCCTTTTTTATAGTTACGGGAAAGAGAAACAATGGGCCGGGGGACTATTGTCGATTTTCTTTTCTTTCTTTTCTTTCAACAGGCGTTATTGAATGAATGGCGCAAAAGCGAGGTCAATAGTGAAAAGGCCCGCTTTTTGTAAGGAAAGAAGGAAGGACAGAGAAAAAGAGAGAAATGATTGTTGGGCAATCACTTAGAGAGGAACCACTGGGGCACTCGTATTGATCTGGAGATAAAAGGGAGTGTAGAGAAGAGAAGGAGATGAGAGGGAGAGAGAAGAGAGAAGCGACGTGAGGGAAGTGTGTGAGAGGCGAGTTGGTATAAAGAAGCTGCTCTCGACACACCCTCACAAACTCATGACCCAGTCAGATGAAATGAGGAAAATATAAATGTCAAACGAGAAACAATATAAAAGAAAAAGAAAAAAAAGAATATCACCAGAATACCAAGTAATAAGGGAGGACAAGAAAAGAGAGAGAGGGAGATGGGAAGGGTCTTAAGAGACTTGCATGGCGGGAGTGGGAGGGACCATCAGGATTGTATACGTTTGAGAAGTTGATGCAGGACAAGACGAGTCCCTGTGTCGATTCATCGATGGATACGCAAGTTCCCACTTCTCACACGCCCGCCTGCACACCCTTGGGTCTTGGGACAACCGTCAGATCCGACCGGCCCTGGACCTGGCCCTTGGTCGCCGCTGGCGGGTACCGGCCCACGAGGCAGGAGGCTGTTCAATTGGGTGACGGCCGCAGGTAACGTTTATGCTTGGTTCGGCCCCTGCGACGGATCTCTCTGTCTCTGGGCTCTCCCAGGCTGTTGTTCTGGGCCTCTGTTTTCTGCTTTACTGCTTCTTCTATTACTTCCCTCCGTCTGGCTCTTTTATTCCGGATCGTCCTCTCGTGTATCTCTTTTACTGCCACCCCCCGTCTTCGAGATCCGTATCCCGATAATACTGGTCGTGTTTAAGCATTCACGTCTTTCATCCTCATGTTCACCGTCTCTGCTGCGAGGGAAGACCAGACCCATGACTGGATGAGAGCCTCGCCTGGCCCATGTCCCTTTTACTTCGGCTCATACTTCCGCATCGCGCAGGTACGAAGCAGGTGTCAAGGATCAAGAGGGGCCAAAAAGAGGAAAGAAGAGTCGATTTGCCGCCCAGAGTAACGATCAGAAAAAGAGTGGGCGCATCTGGGAACCCTAGCATGAACCTCGAAAGTACCAAAGGAATAGGTTTTGGCCCTTGTAATGTCCGCGCAAGCCTATGAGAGCAACGTAGGGCAGGGGGGGCCAGAGCTTCAAATTCGTTCCTTTCTGCTTTCTGGGTTTCGCTGGGTACCAGTAAGGCAACCTGGCGAGCAAACGGTTCGTGGAGAGGATACGTCAGGGCTTGTTTCTTTGTCCTTTTCTGATGCATTTGAGGTGCCAAGACTGATCGAGCAGGGGGACACATCAAATCGGAAGCCAATGACGATTTTCGATGGACAATTGAGGCATCAAATGTGGGGATTTTTGGGGGGGCGTGTCAAGTCTTGTCTGGACTTTGCACGTTTTGTCTCCATTTGGCGGGGTCCAGTCAAAAGTTGGAAGTGTTGAAGTCACTGTCCAGGGGAAATTGAGTGCTGAGTGGACAAAAGACCGGGCGCGGAAAATTAAGGGCAGTTACAGGATACAAGGAGGGGGGTGAAACGGAGGAGAGAAGGGGGGGCGTGCAGGAGATGAGAAAAGGGGCGGACTAGGGGTCGTGGGGACGTGTAAGGGCCAATCAGAGGAGACAGATTGCTCTGAAGGCCTGACGATCGTACTCCAGGGGCGTGTCGGTTACCCTTTCCAGTAAATTCTCCTGTTCAACCTCAAACACAGGCGCCGTGTCGAAATGGTCAAAATGGCAGAGGGCTAAATTTCGGGCGTTATGTTACTTCGTACTTTCGTTAGAGAGCACAAGGGACTTTCGCGACTGCAACGAAGGAAGAGCTTCTTGGTTGCTGTTCCTACGAGACAGACTGGGGAGGAGACAAGACCTTTTGCTGGATCAGTAATACGGCTGGATTTGACGTGTTCCATCACAAATCGCGGCTCCACGTCCAAACAAGCAGATGCGACTCCCAATCCACCCGTTCGATTCACGGACAATGGGGACTGTGGCGCCGAGATAGCCGATGAGCTGTTCATCCCCCACCGGACGCATTACAAGACGAAAGGCTGCTCCCCAAGGACAATGCAATGTCCCGCATTGTTCACCCACGCGGAGCATCCTCGACGAATAAGGTAGGTCGAAGGGTAGTCGCAGCAAGTTAATGTGCGTATCCGCAATGCACAGAGAAAAGGAAGAGACAAAAATAAATGCTGTGGGCAGATCTTTGAGAGCAAAGTCCGTCGAATGGAACCAGAATATCGTCATCAGAGGTGCTCCATTGATGGCCAAACGAGGCTTGAATCATGTTTAATCTTAATGCCACGAGCCTTGCTTTCCCCCTCTCTTTCTAGACCGGCACTCTCCATTTATCTGCGATATAAGCCTCGTTGATCATCGGCTTCTGGGTCCTTGGTTCGCTGATCTATGGAGAAGAGCATGTCTTGGCAGTTTGTCTGTATATTTCCCCGACGCTTCCCTGCTGCCCTCCATTCCGCTCCGCCTCCCTTCCCCCCCACCATCAGGTTTTCATTGCCTATGCTTGTGTGTGGTATTTCGTCTGTGTGAGGCTCGTCAAGAAGGCTGTCCCCCGCTCGGCTTTACATTCGTGATTGTCCTGGTTCGTGATTGACGACATAGCCCCTCCGTGCCGTAATTGGGCCCGGCCGAGAGATTCAGGGAGGTGTTGGAACTAAAAGATCTCGGGAACTGGGATAGGTGATCTAAGATGATGTGAAATATCTCCGAATCCTTGAAGGAAATTAGCACTTGAAGCCTCATTTACCAATCAGCTCAGCTCTTCCAGCTCCCAACTAAGACTCGTTACGACTCCTTCTAATAATCCATAAAACGGGCCGCCTCTTGAGAACTTCCAATCACGACCATTTCACACTACTACAGTCAACAAATCCCAACTTCGTCTCAAGTCCGGATGCCGAGATGTCGTATTTCTTGAACCATTGGCCTGCTGGTACTACTTCGTACTTGTAGATTAAGTGAATTACAGCAATGCAGTGAACACTGCCGTTGCGCCAGATGGTCAATTTCTCCAAAGTTGAGAATAAAGATGCCCAATGACCCCATGTTTCATTGCTAACGAACCCCTTCATCTCGCCTGCGGCTAGGTATCATCAAGAGTCCGTTGCCTTCTTCTCATCTTTTTATGATCCGATATTTTCGGGTGTTCTGTAACACATCCAACTCTATTTATACGAGAAATTACAACGGCAAGTAAAACTCGTAACTGCGCTTTCCCGGTCCTGCATTAATTGAATTGTTTATTTTCATATTAAAGGTGCATGCTTAAATTCAGTTAATTTTGCATTATCCGATAGAGCCTCAGGTGAAGTGTAAATGATGAAAGGATGTTGCCCCTTCTCCACTTACCACACCACTCCATCTCAAAATAGCCATCAATTGATGCAAGAGCTGAGGACCAAGTCGTGCCAGCAGCATCATGCGTCCGATGTTTAATGTGTTCCAGAAAAGTGGAAGGGAAGATGAAAGAGAAGAAAGCGAAGAAAAGAAAAAATAAAAGGAAAAATGGAGCAAAAAGTGAAGGAAAAAAAAAGACTCGACAAGAGTGAGATTCGAACTCACGCCCCCGAAGGGATTGGCTCACTACTGGTAGCAGGCCAACGCGTTAACCACTCCGCCATCTTGCCCGTGGTTGTTGATGATGCTGTGCCCCGGTCCGCTGTTTAGTGTCCACCAATCCGCCGCGCACGATCCGCCACTCACCATGGTCTGGGACTCTTGGATTCAATGGGGATTTTCACGGTCTGGCTTCGGCTTTGCTTGGCACTTACTTGTACAAGGGCTTCCAAACGGGGGACGACGAAGGAGTGGAACTGGTAGCGGGCAACGGGAGCGACAGCGCCTCGCTCAATGCTCATGGCTTAATTCATGCAGCAGGCCTGTGAAGCGGCAGGTCCAATTGATTGGCTAACTACATTGCAGTTCTGGGTGCTTTTCTGAATTAACGTTGGTGACGAGGTTTAAAGGCCTCGTTAAGGCGAGGGAGATCGTGGATCGTGGGAATTCTGGCAACTTTGGTCGCCTGCGCCTTTTCGATCTGCTCCTGCGTACCTATACTTTTTTATGCTTTAGATGCTCGCCAAGCGAGGCAGCGAGGAAGATGAGCTTTGTTTTTCTCTCGCTGAGAACTCCGGATTCTAAAACTTGGGCTCCAATGCCCTGCCACACGAAGGATGACTTGCATCTAAAGTCCGAAGTGCATTCGGGGATGATCGACTGTTTTCTCCCAGCAGGCAAGGGGCGCTCCTTGCGACGCACTAAGATCCGATGGCAGATTCACAGCAGCAAGCAAAACAAGAAGGAGTGAAAAACGGCAAGCCAATCCGAAGTTTGTGCCTCAATCTTCTCCAGCTTGCTTGAATCCTTGCGCTGAAACCCTTCTGGAAATCCATCTGGCGCCACACCGCGACTGTCGTCCAAACACTCCATTTCGAAACTTGCGGAGTCAAACGCAAGGACGACGCAACGTAACCCGCCTTTTTTCTTCTTTTTGCTTCCCTTTCCTCACCCCAACTCTCAGACACAGAAGCCGCGTATGATGACCCGTACAGCTGGGATAGACTGCGTATGTCACGACGTTATTTTCCCGTCTTCTGCTGCATTGCGTAGGTCTCGCGGGCCGCCTTTGAGGGAGTAGAAAATGTCTAATCCTCGCCTCCCTGCCGTCATCAGCCCCGGAAAATGAACCCCCGCGTTTCTGACAAGTCCGTGCCTCGACGAGCTAGCTGTAGCTGGAATGTAAGAATCATGTAAATTATCCGCCAACCGATGCAAGAAACTTGTCGAAGAGTGCGGGAGGTCGAGCTGAAGACAGACTTGCATCGGAGTATTAAGCTAGATTGCAAGATCTTTTCTGACGAAACACGGGCGTAATGTTGTAGAGGACTTGTGATTAGGTTACAGTCTACGGTGTCATCGTTCAGAACTTTTGCGACGGACGTGAAATCGACTCTTGCCCCCAGTGCTCCGTTGTTTGACTCGACAAGGGCCGACTTTGTGAGATGAGCGTAACGGTGTGACTCGGCACATCGTATCGACAAAGGGATCAAAGAAAAGATCGAGCATCACCGCGTTGGGGGCAAGGGATTACGAAGTCTACGAAGTATGTACGAACCATATGTGCGGTCTTGAAGCGTCGATGGCGAGCCAACCGAGATCAACCCTTTGGATAATGTAGTTTCTTGCCTGGCTCCGCCGGCCAGACGGTCGCTTATTCACTCTGTTTCTTGGCGTTCACCGCCATGCACAGATCCAGGGGCTATCCAAACCTGGGAAATCTCCTCGAGGCTAACGAAGCCTCGCACCGAATGCATGTTCAGCGCAGGAGCGTAGGGAATCGATTGCCGAGAGACCCCAAGCCTTACAACCCCCTCCCTGCTCGTTCCTCCTTGCCCGTGTGACTGCGGACGTGTTTCCATTGGCCCTCAGCGTCTACGTGTTTCTCCCCACAGGATTGGACTAGAACATTGCTTGGAAGGGGGTGAGGGAAGGATCGTGAAACGGCAAATGCGACCGCCAAAACGCCCACGAATGTCGTGTTACTTTCGCTTCTGGAGCGTACAAGCATATGGAGAAACAAGGATTTTATTGCTACAAGCACCACGAAAGAAACGACCTTGGAAAGGAAGATGGGAGGGAATCCTCCATCATGCCATGAAATTGCGTGGCCTCTGCGATTTGAGCGAAGTTGATCGGTCTCGTCCGACTGTGACCGGTGGGAGAACGATCGTGGATGATCCCCAGCCGAGCTTCCGTAGATGCCCTCACCACGGTTTATCGCTCGCTTCGCCGCCCTGCTGTTCATCGCCACTAAGGAATTCGTAAATCTGGCCCTAAAGAAAGTGAATTGATGGCGAGGTGCAGCCTCGATTAAGCACGTCGAGGATTATGCCGCTCGCGATGT
This sequence comes from Scedosporium boydii, assembly GCA_002221725.1. Classification (NCBI taxonomy): domain Eukaryota; kingdom Fungi; phylum Ascomycota; class Sordariomycetes; order Microascales; family Microascaceae; genus Scedosporium; species Scedosporium boydii. Next base: position 25,090 of record NJFT01000297.1, read on the forward strand.
GCACAAATCAATGAAGCTTTACGGTCAGCCGAATTGCACGAAGGTCATATTTTTAAGCCTTTACTTCTTTTTCTCGTCTTGGATTCCCGCAGTCGACATCAAATCGAATTTCTGGCTGCAAGAGCTTAAAAAGTGTAATCGATCTTAGCACATCTTGGCTTCTTTTTACCAGAGACGAACAGAACTACACTCTCTTATTTTTCCTCTAATAGGAAACCCCGCCATATCAGCTGGGCGTAGGGCTCGAGAGCGGACCCTAAAGACGAGACGTTGGATGAAGCAGGAGCCAGCATTGATCGTCAGAGGGAGAAGCAAGATCCACCGATGCCTCAAACGTTTTAAAAGGAACCGAGAACCCCACACACCATCCACTTCGGTGTCCAACCAAAGCATCGTCATCATCCTTATTACGATGGCAACATCTTGGGAGAAGAAAAGTTGTATAGTCCTCTCTTAAAATCTCCGTACGCGGTCAAATGTGAATTCCCCAAGGAAGCAGGATACCGGGAAACCGTGAAAGTGATGTTATCAGCCGTTCTTCTCCGAGATTATTGTTGTTGATCTACTCGTCATCTCGGCTCACGAGAGTAAGTTTATCTATAGATTCTGGGATCCAGCCGCTGCTTGTCTTAGGTAGAGTTCTTCATCTTCCCGCTAACACATGTCTAAGTCGTCTTGTTTCAAAGCTATACGGCCTCACTATCATGACCTGGTTTTTTATTTTTATTTTTTTTCCCTCTTCATTCTTGGCGAGTTGATCATGATTTCTTTATTAGCTTCTGAATCCCTCGTCGCCTCCACTTGGATAGGTTTGACCCTTGGCCCACTGACTGTTGCGTGATTCTCGGCTGCACACCGTTTATCGCGGGAAACGCCAATTAACGAATGATGCCGAGATATCCAGAAGAAACACTTCCATACTGCCGAGTCCTTGGCTTGAATGAAGTATGATATGGTGCGCAAAACGATAGGGTTTGTCGGTGCTTCTTGGCCCACTCAGAGCGTGTCCCCTCTGTTGCACTCGCAACCCCCAAAGCTTCACGGTCCCTCGATGGACAAGTAGCCCTAGTCATTCTGACGCGTACGGCGTATTGAAAGTTCTTGAGGCCTTCGTAGCGAATAACATTTATCATGAGGTATGCTTTCGAGACCTTGCACTTGCGGTATCACGCGGTGAGAGACCCGAACTTGCTGGTCTAGACTACCATCTGCGTCAGCTCTGAAACAGTCCTGGATGGTCATTGAAGAGCTCTCCAGAAGGGGACCCTTCTCCTTCTAGTTGAAGAATGATGCCACCGGGCGGAATGCAGCGGAGAAAGGGAATTGGAGCGGTTGCCAGAGTCGTATCCACCGCCTATCTGTCCATATATGCCATGTTGTGATCATACTCTGGAGCAGGGAGGCAACTGGCTAGTATGAGTTGTAGACCTGGTGTTTGGGGTTTTCGGTTCTTCATTCACGTGGACTTAGCAGTGTCATGAAAGCCAGACAGTGATGGATGTTCCCGAGGCCTCGCCTTGTGAGGAGTTGAGGTTGGAGTATTAATAGTCGTTTTTATGTGAGTGGGCTCGCTGTGTTTGCCCAACTGGGATGGATATCCCTCATCGTGAATTTCCAAATTTGGTGTGTCTCGTCTTCCAAGACAGGTCGCATATATATCATGAAATGAAGATAATCGAGATGATATGGAGTGAAACGTTTGGACAAAACCGGTGTGGCCTAATCACGGTTGCTGTTGAAGCAAGTCAGAGCTGTCCATGAAATTCGAGGACTGGCAATATTGGAAGTGAAGATCGGTGGGGCAACAAATGGGAGAGAAACGATTGAGCGGTCTCAAGCTCGAGGAACGGGGTTGTTGAGTGAGGCATTGTTTTATTATGTCGTGGCGAGGCTGCGTTTTTGCGCAGAAGGGTTAGCATTCCATGATCAATTTCGCTGAGGCTCTCTCAGTGGCAGGACATTAATTCCGCCCATCCGATTTGGGGGCTTCTTTCCTTTCCAAGATTGCAGATCAAATTGATCAAATCTGCGGCGGTGTCTAATCTCAACGTTTAAAGCACTTTTCCAAGGCGTTCTCACAGTGCGGGGGATCGAACAGAGGACACAGTTCCCACGCTTCTTTCTCTGATCTCGCGGGTAGTGCACAGTGTTACTATTCATATCCTCGATATCCTTGTCCTCTTCATGTACGAAGTACCTAGCGTAGAATTGCCGCTAGCCAACTGTACATGCGCCGAGTACCCACAAAAGAGAAGCAGCCAATTTACGCGGTAACGCGGGCTCGTCTCCACCAGGCAAGCTGTAAAGTCGAGAGCGCTTGATGAGGCGGCATTGTAAAAAAACCGATTTCAGCTGTACACTTGTACCGGCCAATAGTCCCCGCCTCTCAGGAGATAATAGATCGATATTATTACCCCAAATTTCTCTTGCCCCTTACTTGTACAAGCGCATACTCATAGTAATGATGAGAGACTGTTCCGCCAAATGAGCCCCCTCTCTCGCCATCTTTGAGAGACTATTGCAGGCGGTTGGTGTCCCCCAAAACCGTCAGGCTCGGGCTATCTCGATAAGGCTCCTTCCATGGGTACAGTTGGCAAGATTCCTCTTTTCTCTTCCAGCCTTGAGCACGCGACTTGATCACTTTGCGCCGGCCTCGAATTTCCTCGTCCTTCTCCGTACACAATCAATCCCGCCGATCGCGCCTTCCATCCCTATCCGCATCAAAAGAGGGGCAAAAGCAATTATTGGAAGGAGCCACCACGCCGAACTTAGGACATTAGGACAATAGGACGCAAAAAGCAAGAACGACCAAAATAAGGCTTTTCCCGTGCTCCATGCGCCTTGCCTGCGCCTTCCACGATCTATCTACTTTCTGAGTCGTCCGAAGACTTTTCTGTTTCTCCAAGTCCCTCGCTCTTATTTTTCTTTCATTTTTTTCATTTTTTTTTTCTTCCTGCTCCAACTCGACAGATACAGATCGACGATCGACGCTGGCTTGGAACTACATCTCGATTCGTTGTCCCCCGCTCTCTGGGACAGCCCAATCGAAACTTTCTTTTGCCAACAAACCGTTGCGCTTCCTGCGTTCCCCCTCCAGTCCCTCCAGTCCCTCCCTCTTTCCACTCCGGTGCCACATCGAAACGGAAGGCACCACCCTGCGTCTCTCGATTCGCCTCCTTGTTCTGCCCATTCGGCAACACCCGCAAAAAAAAAAACGAACGAGACGAGCAGATTTTTGCGGCCCAATTCTCTGCAGGCGTTGACCATTATTCTCGCCAACACCTTTTCTTCATACTCTGATTTCCCAATCTCTACCCGTTCCGACGGCTGACGATCGACGGTTGGCATACACACATACGTACCTCGACACGTGCCAGTGCCATGCGAACTTGGCCGCTCCCTTCGACTTCTCTTCAACGTTGAAGCAGCCCAGCCTTGCGCTTGCCGCCTTTTTTCCCGAGTACTCCTCCTTCTGGCGGGAACTTTCTACGTCACCACCGTAACGCCATGGACATTAGGTCCTTGATAACCGATGAGGATGGAGATCATGTCTTCAACTACTCACCGCCCAGATCCCCCGTTTTCCCTCACCACCAGATAGATACCAAGTCAGAGGACGCCTTTAGGACGAGCCCCGTCGATGAGTTGACGTCAATCGTCAACACTTCCGCGAACAACCATAGCATCTCCTCGAACCCCGTCTCCCCGGGTCCTCCTAGTCCCCCGCTTGACCAGCCCAAATCTGCCGACTTTGTCCCTCCTGTGCGACCTAGCAGCACCCCCTTTCTCCGCACCGAGCCTCTCCCTCTTCTCTGCCACGATACCGACCTTGACGATGCGTACGCCCTCTCCCCCGACGCCTCGTCGCTCCTGGCTCTAGCACCAGAACAGTCGAACCATACACCCACCGCCGTGACCCTCGATAGTCTACCTACTGAAATCCACGAAGCGATCCTTGACCACCTCTTCGGATTCAGGGTTTCCCCCCAATCTAAGAGCTCCGTAGACTTGGCCTGTGTGACGAAGCCGTGGGGCACGCTCCATCGCTACTCTCGCCGCAAGGAGATATCGCAGCTGGCTCTCGTGAGCCAAATCTGGCGCCCGCTGATCCAGAGCCGCCTCTACAGACATATCAAGATACAGGGTACCCAGGACTCCCTCGTTGAGGTGGCCAACTTCTTCCTGGACCATCCCCACCTTGTGCCCTACATAAAGCACCTGGAAGTTTGGTTCCCTGTATTCCAACCCCGGCATGGCCAGTCGGCAGCGGACGCCAATTCGACACCCACTGTCTCGGCGGCTCGCGAGGACGGCCTTGCTACTGCAGCGAACTACAAGCTTCCCTATAACAATGCTTGTCTACGCCAAGTGTTTGACTTTATGCGAGTCATGCTTCCAGGTGTCTCGGTTCTCACTCTAGAAGGTGGTGAGCGCAGGAAGGCACCAAAGGTGCGGAACGAGCCTGCACATCGGAACGAAATCATAACCAAGACAACGCCCAGCTTGTTGAATGTACGTACCCTGGTGACAAAAGGGCAATGGAACCTCCTTCGCGATGATGTTGATTTCTCCTTCATCATGACATCCTTCCCGAACCTCGTTGAGTGGCATGGATCGTATAGCCGACCAAAGTCTAAGAGCTATCTGTCCATGGCGAGATTCTTGCCCAACATCCCTTCTCACGTTACCCATCTGAGCCTGTTCCTCGAGGCGGACTACCGACGGGAAATGTCCACTCCAACCTACGCCCTGAAGGTTGCCAATCAAGTAGACTTTTGCAGGAAGCTTGCCGAGGCAACCCCTTCGCTCGAACACCTCTCCTACACCGGCCGCATCTGCCGGTCCTTCTTTGAGGCGGCGGCTTTGAGGACGAATCCTCGCCTGACGCGACTCAAGTCGATTGACCTAACGGTCAAGAATATCTGCCGGACCTCGGATCTTCACAGCTCGGGGACTGGTATCTTCGATATTCTGTTTATTCAGAATTTTGAAGCCTTGGTACTTGCGGCGATAAGATCGATGGATGTTCTCACGGCTCTTCAGTTCCTGCGTATTCGCTACGTTGATCTTGGTATGTTCCTTGCCCGATGTTTAGTCTTTTCCTTTCTTTTTTTTTCCCCTTTCTTCGCCTTATTGCAGAATTTACTAATAGTTCTTGTTCCCCCTCCAGAGTCCGCAGTACCTCCCCTCAATCCGTATTTCCTCATGAGGGATGGCAAGTGCACCGGTGTTTGGAGTGAGACCCTTCTTCGAGAGTTGGGTCGTGTACGACCCATGGCACAGTACGAAGAGCTGACCGAGAACTTTGGCGATCTCGCGTGGAATAAGGATGGTAGGCTCTACGTTAGCACGCAGGGAAACCGCCTCAGGGTCCGGTCGCTCAAGATTTCGAGTTATCGGATCATTCAAATTCCCGCCCTCAACGCTTGATCTTGAACTCCTTTTCATATGGCCTAACCGATAACAATCGGCTTCGAAGGCCACTTCACGATTGCGGGGACGGCTCTGTCGACTCATTTATCGGTTATAAGATACCCAACTCCAGGTATTGCGTTCGGCATCGCGGTTTTACTCGATTATGACTGTTTTGTTTTTCTTTCTTACGTCTTCTCCAAACATATTATGACTACGGCGTTTAGGTGGAAACATATAAAAGGGAAAGGCAAAGGTGAGATGAAGGAGAGACAAATCTCACCAACTTATGGGACGCAATCATACCCCAACGGAATGGCAGTTTGTGCTTTTTTTTTGTTACGTTTTTTTATTTTCGTTTCTTCTTTTTTTTTTTTTTTTTTTTTTTTTTTTTTTTTTTTTTTTTTTTTTTTTTTTTTTTTTTTTTCTTTTTCTTTTTTTTTTTTTCGCGCTCGTTTTCATTTTCCACCCTCTCCGATTTATCTGTCTGGGCCAGTGTGCCCTGAGGACTATTCCTGCTCTTTGATAAGAGCAGAAGACACACCTCCTTTGTTTTCACACATGGTAAAATGGGCCGGACCAGATCCTACACATCAATGAAAGAGGATGGAGTTTGTGGTGGGATGAAATCCAGCTATAGGTCTGCTGTTTATTGAGAAATTTGGTAGTCTTGGTCCTGTGGTGGTTTCCATCTTGACGAACAAGGTGATGGCTGCACAAGGATGAAATTTAAATGTTTGATCTTGAGAGAAGACATGACTTTATTTGTGGTTATGATGTGAGTGTGGTTGTGCTCTTAACATTGTTCGTTTATAAGAGATTACACTCTTAGATCTTATCCCGGTAGCATCTTCATTCATACATGAGACTCTGTATGGCCCTTGCCCATACCCCTGATACTAATGCATTATAGTGACTGGTAATGTCTTGGTAACTAGGAAATACCATCTATCAGGTCTATTATTTTACAAAAGATGCCATGGAAATGCGCAAAACACCACTAGATACTATACCCAAAAAAAGCCCAAAAGAGTAGTCCTCTGCCCCCGCAAAAACAATCTTTCCCTCGTCGGAATCACGCCTTCTTGACACGCTGCCCAGCAGTGTTAGGCCCCACGGCCCCATCCCAGATGACGATGCCCAGGATCCAGCAATTGACGAGGAAGAAAGCGAGCGAGGCGCCCCAGAGCCCCGGGGTGAAGGTGGGCAGGCCGAGGAACTCGAGCTGGTAGGCCTGCTGGAGCCAGATGGCTTGGGGCAGGATCCAGGCGGCGAGGGCGGAGAGGCCGAGGGAGGGGGTGGAGAGGAAGGTTGAGGAGGGGAGATATAGGGGGAGGAAGATGAGGTACCAAAGGAAGTACTAAAGTTTTTTATGTTAGCATTGCCGGAGGGGAAGAAGGGTGAGAGGGTGAGAAACACGGCTTACCTGGCTGGTGCAGACCTTGTTAAATGTCACGAAAGCAAACGTCTGGGCCATCATGGAGGTGGCGAGGTTTTGTTTGGCGACGACGAGGGGGATGAGCACGGCCGAGAGGAGGAGCTGCGGGAGGAAGGCGAGGGATTCGATGGCGAGGGGGTTCGGGGTTGAGGAGGGCGGGCGGGAGGAGGAGAGGTAGAGGAGGATGTTGTAGGGGCTGAAGTTGTGGCGGTGGTCGATGCGGGAGACGTGGTGGAGGTAGGTGTGGATGATGAAGGGGGTGCCGTACCTGGAGATTCTGTCAGTTTTGATACTGAGGGTGAATTGTGGAGAGAGACACGTACATTGTGTACATCAGGAAATTAAGGCCCACGAATGTCGCAAGGCTGATGACGGCGAACTTCACCCGATCTGGGTTGATGAAGTGCAGAAGCCTCATAAAAGGCGATTGGCCCTCCCGATTCGGCACAGGCCTCCCCATCCTCTCATCGTCCATCCACCAAACGATAGCAGGCGCATAGATGAACGGATAAATCTTAAAATGCACGCCGACCCCCAACACGACAGCCGCCAGCACCACCCGCCTCTTGCAAACAGCCCAAAGCAACGCCGCCGTCAACACGCCCAACAAGCCCTCGGAGCTCCCCCTGGTACTAATCGTGGCCACCATGGGATTCAGCAACCAAATAGCCGCGAACCTATACGCCCTGCCGGCCTCCATGCGCGGACTCCCGTCGATGAGGATGCGCGCGAGGAGCCATCCAGCGAGGAGGTCCGCGGCTGCGAAGACGAGCTTGCCGAAGGAGAAGAACCAGGTGGCCGTGGGGAGGAGGAGCCATGCCAGGAGAGGGGTGTAGCGGTATGTTTCGCGGTCGTAGGGGGAGGAGTGGTTGGCGACGAAGCGGGAGGCGTCGGTGAAGACTAGGTAGTCGATGTCTGTGTATTTGACGGGCGAGTGGGCGTCTTGGAAGAGGCCGTAGAGGAAGAGGGTGAGGCGGAGGAGGAGGGCGAGGGTGAAGAGGGGTCCCGGGCGGGAGATGAGTGTGAGGAGTGTAGAAGACATGATGACCTGATGGGTTTGTTTTCGGTCAGGCGAAGGGAATGGTGGAAAGCCTGGTTATTGGAGAACCGAGCTCTTCATTGCTTGAAGAGGCTTCGGGGTGTGGTAGGCCACCGAGGTTGTTCGTAAGTGAGACACTCGATGAGGGTGAGAAGCTCCCCTTACTGAAGAAGGAAGATGAGGCCTGAGATGATTTCATGTTTAATGAGCGAAAGTCGCGTTTGGTCCTGTGCTCTGGTAATTGATCAATCAATGACGTGAATTACCACGAAGTCACGTGATAGCTTCACTGAAGCTCTCATCTCAGCATGAGAAGAGCTCCATCACCATCCCACTATCCCCCACCAAGCATCATCAAATCTTCAAACTCCTTCGTGAGGCCCAACTTGACTGCAATTGGTTCATTTTATTCTATTTTTGGCATTCTTTCTTCTCCTACCAAATTGAACTACTCACTGCTTCACAATGGGTGTTAAGCGTAACCATTCGGGCCAGGTGGTGGTGCCCTCGACAACCCAGCCTCAGGGAAGATTCACTTCGCTTTTTGAGGGCTTCCGGGCTGAGCTTGATGAGCACTATGATCGAAAGGAGAGGATTGTCAAGGCATCCCGAGATGTTACAGCCCACAGCAAGAAGATGTGAGACTTTCTCAGCTTTGGAATTTCATTTTATATAACTAACCAGTCTATCTCTAGAATATTCGCTCTTCATCGGTATGCAAACAGAAGAAAGAGTAACCTGGAACATACCTCAGGCCCTCCCTCACTAACCCTTCCTTCAAACACAGATCCAATGCCATAAACCAAGACCCCAACCCTTCAATCCAAAAAGAAGTCACCACCCGCCTCGCCGACATCCAAAAGTCCCTCTCCCCGATCGCCGCCGACATCACCGGCCTCTACCGCCACCGCTACTACCTCCCCTGCCTCGAAGAGCTCGTCGAGGCCCTCACATTCTCGCACTACCTCCGCACGCAGACCCTCCTATCCCTCGCCGACGCCCGCGCCGCCGTCCCCTGCGGCGTCGAGCTCACGGAGAAGGACTACGTGTACGGCGTGTTCGACCTCTTCGGCGAGATGATGCGGTTCGCGACGGCCAAGTCGAGAGCTAAAGGCGTGCTGTTGGCGGAGGAGAGTCCGAAGGGAAGGAGCGTGTTGAACGATATCCAGGAGTTGGGGTGTGCGTTCGAGACGTTGCCCAAGTTGGGGGAGAAGGCGTTTGGGATGAAGTTGGAGGCTATGAGGGCTAGTGTGAGGAAGGTGGAGATTTTGGGGTATAGGCTTGTTATTCAACGGGGGGAGCACGAGGAGGGATGGATGCCGGATGCGGATGTGGAGGAGGAGTTTGGGGGTCGGGAGTGAGGTGGGTGGTGGTTTGGGGGCTGGGGAACTGAGGGGATTGGCGGTGATGCTAGTGCTTTACAGTCCAGTCGTGCTGCTAGTATTTGAGTTCGAGGCGTTCCGAGTGGTCTGCGAGAGGGACCTCGTTGGTTTCGTGGAGGAGAAATATGAATTATGATAATCCCCATGCATTCGATGAGGCAGGGGCTTGATGTCGAGACCTACCGAATCTGTTTAACCCTCCAGATTACTTTGTACGCATTCAGAATTGACGTAGCGTCCATGTCCCAAATTGGAGGATGGGCCGTCAAGCTATGACGAAAACATACAGTCCACCAAGGTTGTATTCAGTAGTCGACTTCGTCCGAGGTCACATCGTAAACTGACAGAAAAAGCAGGCTCCTAAAAATCACATTCTGAAGTAATTGATTAATGTCCATACTTCGTAGACGCAGCAACACTGAGCTGGGCATCGCCTTCTTCACCGACCTCGTACCATTGAGACGAATAGGTTTATTACAGGGACCCCTGGCAATCGCGGATCTCCGACAAAAATGGGCGGAATTGTTCACCTCGCTACGGGCCGCTCCCCTCTTTTTGGCGGAAACCGACCCTTGTGAATCCATGTGGTTTACGCATACATTCCAAGGTAAGCTGCTAGTGTCTTTTCCCTGGTTGATCTCCCGCTTTGGCTTCCCGGGTCGGTCAGGTGGGGGCGAGTGCGTGCTCACTTCTTTGGCGAGACGAGTATGCGTAATGAGCATGTCAATTCACGTCAATTGCTTCATCCGAAGGATACGTAGATGTGCACCGGAAGGGTCGCTCCAAGGCCCTAGATGGAATAGTGCGATTCCCAGGCAGGTTACAACATGAAGAAACATGCAAGATGAAGGTGGGACGAGGACCATCGAAATGGAAGAGGGGGTCTTCCCCATGCAACTGCCAACCGGGGACTGGTTCCGGATCTGTTGGCTCGCATCCATTGCATCAGTTCTGACTCTTGGGCGCAGAGCTCAGGAGAGCAAATTCTGCCCTCTTTACAAAGGCCAACGGTCTCGAAATTGATCCTTGGATTTATTCCGAAAATAGACCATCTCGATTGATTAAAATCCTTGGTCAACTCAACCAAGCCGTGTCAAGAACGCCGCTCCCGCCGCCACGAAAGAGAAGAAACCAAAAAAGCAAAACATGCCATTCCCCCCTCCCCACCGATCCCGAAAGCATGGATGATGGGTGGTGGCTGGTCGCCGAGCACTTGGACAGGACGGGTACAGTCTGTGTGGCATGAGATGGATGGCGGGAGAAGTGGGGGTTATGAAGAAGACAGGAAACGGTTAGATCCCTGCTCCAGCACTGCAACATTCCGCCTACTTTTGAGAATGGCCAGGCCACGCCAGCTTTCCGGGGGTCTGCACTCCGCTGCTGGTTTACTTCGTGCTTGTGTACACTGCGCTATGAGTAAAGCGGTACTCTGCAGTGTAGTGTACTTGGTAGGAAAGACTGCTTCCCACACTATACTGCACTACACTACACTGTAGTACACTAGCTTCTTAGCTGCATGTGGGCTGTCTTCTTTATTGCCTCGGCTCCAACCTATGGGCGTTAAGCTCAGGCTCTGACAGCGCTAGAGACGTGCGTACCACACCAACTTCGTACGAACTTGGGACCAAGTGGACGGAACCCCGGCTGGCGGTGTCTTCGGGGCGGGGTTGGCTGTGGGTGGATAGAGCCGGGATAGGCATAGCTCGAGGTAGCATTTCTGAATTCGTTCGGTGGTCTTCGTGGTGGAGCTGCACGAGGTTGGCGGAGAAGGTTTAGATGGGTTGCGAAGCATGAAGCTAGCTTTGGGAATGTTGGTCTTGCTTGGATGGATGGGGAGGGTATAACCAGATGGGAGCTTCCCGGTTTCCCTTTCTGATTCCTGGCTCTCTCTCTCTCTCCCTCTTTCTACTCCTTCTAGTTTCACCATTCGTAGAGCTTGCTATCTTGGTCGTTTTTCTGATATTTTCTAGTTTTATTAGTCGTGAAGACGTTCCCTCACCATGGGATCCATCATCTCCAAAGTCAAAAAATCTAAAAAGGGTGCAAAGGAGGCTACGCCCGCCAAACAAGCCCCTGCTTCCCCAGGCCCATCTACACCAGACTCGACCCAGCCGCAGCAAGAAACCAAAACTCTCTCCAAGGACGGCCGATACGTGCTTCCCTCCACAAAGAGTGCGCAGCCCCCTCTCTCCTCCTCTAAAATCCGTTCTCCCCCCCTACTAACCTTCGCCAGTCTTCACCTTCACAAGCAAGCTCCACCACGACACCTACCCCGAAATCGACCCAATCACCCAATCCGACTGCACCGGCAAAGCCGTCCTCGTCACTGGCTCCAACCGCGGCATCGGCCGCGCCATCCTCCTCAGCTACGCCAAAGCCGGCGCCACCCACCTCGCCCTCTGCTCGCGCGACCCCTCCGCCAACGCCCACGTCGCGTCCGAGATCCGCGCCGCCGCCGCCGCAGCGGGCCGCACAGTCGTCCCCGAAGTCCTCGAGCTGCGCCTCGACGTGACGGACCAGGCGCAGGTCGACGCGGCGGCGAAGGAGGTCGAGGAGAAGTGGGGCCGGCTGGACGTGTTGGTGAATAACGCCGGGTTCATGGCCGAGGACGGGTTCGAGCCCCTGGGGGTGGCGAGGAGGGAGGATTGGGAGCATACGATCGAGGTGAGCGTCATTGGGGCGGCGAAGATTACGAGGGCGTTGTTGCCGGTCATGTTGAGGGGTGGGGATAAGACGGTGGTGAATATTTCGAGTATTGGGGCGCTGTATCCGGATGGGGGCGCGGAGGCGTATGGGATTGCGAAGATGATTTTGTGTAGGGCGGCGGAGTTTCTTTCGGTTGGGTATGCGAAGGATGTGAGTTTTGCTTCTCCCCCCTTGGATATTTCGTGATTCCCGGGTTGGCTTTTTGCTAATCTTTTTTTTTCTGGCTGGGTAGGACTTCTTTGCGTTCTCAGTCCATCCAGGAGGAATCGACACTCCCCTCGCAAGAAATATGCCCGAGGACTTCCACCGTAAGTGCCTAACCAGATCTCCTTTCTTCACTCTGCGACTTGGAGACACGGATCAACTAACGAAAAATCAGAATACCTCTGCGACAAGGAAGAGCTCCCTAGCGACTCCATCGTCTACCTCACCAGCAAGCGACCCACGTGGCTCGCCGGTCGCTTCATCAACACCAATTGGGACATGCCCGAGCTGTTGGCCAAGGAGAAGGAGATTGTCGAGGGCGATCTGCTCAAGTTTAAGTGCCTGGGCTTGTTCTGATGAAAGAGGAGGAGAGACAATGGAGAATGCCTTATGAAGTGCATGACTGATGACGGGAGCATTTTCATACCATTGTTGGCGTTTTTCGTTTTCACTTTCTTGTTTATACCCTCTGCTGTTTGCATTCTTGATCCGGGGATTTTTGTAATGAGGAGAGTAGGAGGGAGGGACGTGGTGATGTATCCAGAATTGTATGAAGTTTGGTGTTAATGTTTACCCTATGCAGGCTAGTGAAGATGGCAAAGCCATAATATAGGGCGACCTCTGAGTGTCTTGAGAGGATGACAGCAAGACTGTATCCTCCATTAATCGATTCCGCCTCAGTCGAGCCAATCCGAAACAATATATCGATCTTTGCGCCGTTAAGCCAGGCGTTAAGCCCGAATCAACCGCAGCAAAACCCCCATCGTGGACACGAAATGGAATGCAACCAACATTCCAAAGATAATCCACGCCGCGCAAGTCGCCATCACCACCGTCATAAGCCCAACAAGATAATACGCGTGCAAATAAAGAGCGATCTCCGACCGGCCGGGCCAGAGATAAAACCCGACTACGCAGATGCGCCAACTGGTGACCAGCACCCAGTACGCGTCAAGACATATAGGCACCGCCATGACGAGACCGACGAAGAGGGCCGCGGTCATGCGCCCACGAGATGTGAAGTAGGGCTCCATCCATTTGGGGAAGCTTTGCCGGGATTGCGGAGGCTCTTCGCCTTCGAGGGATTTCGAATCCGGCGCATTGGATTGTCCGCCTCCGGGGATGAGAAGAGCAATCCACCAGGCGAAGCAAGCGATGGTGAGTGGCCAGAAGATTGGCTGATCTGCGTATTGATGCACATCTGGGAGGGTCGCTTGCTCGGCATGGCTTGTCCAGATGATGCGAAGGAGGCGGAATAGGAGAGTGAAGAAGATGGTAGAGGAGAATTGGAGCCAGTTGAACATGTTTCCGGCTTGGGCGAGAATGAGGACGAGGAATCCTTGAAGTCCTCCTCTAATGGCTTGGAGGCTGTAACGTGAATGCAGATGCAGATGATGAGCCCTACAATGTAGAGGGCGTCTTCGAATTAGGAAAGACTCTCACCAGTCTCTCCGTCGTAATGGATCAATCATTGATATTTTCTACGGGACAGATTGAGGATGGGCTGTTCGGACCACAATGGAATCAGTTCCCCTGGAAGGATTGGGTTCGTGGCCAGGCTGCAATGCTACGCTGTGTTGGTTCTTCTCAGCCTTCGCTTCATCCTACAGAAAAGACCAACGCCACAAGAATCAATGGAACGGACTACATTACTGTAAGCAGAGTGATAGTAGTGATAAAATCGACGCCAAACGTGTTGGATTAAAGGAGTATGAGGCTCTGAAGACATCTTGGATTAAGGGCAGCGAGAAAAAGCCTTCGCTCATAGCTCGGCTTTGAATCTCGGCTCCATCATAGCCCAGTCTTGAGTCTGTTGATTTGGGATCAGAAATTATCTGGGAACATCAGTGATCTGATGCTGCCACCAACCTGTAGAGCGTAAATCCCCCTCGCTTCGTAATCGATGCAGACAGAACGAACCATCTATCCTCGGTCACGAACGCCCATCTGATATCCCCTCCCACCTATCACCCGTTCTATCGACACCGCTCCTGTCCTGGCTCGAAGCGACATATTAGACATATTAGCCATATTGAGTTCCACCACCCCAGAATCTAGGGACGAATCCGCGTCCGGCAAACCCGCTCAAAATCCCCGGCAGCGCGGGTTCTCGGCATGTATGTTCTTCATTAACCCCCATCGGCATCTCTTATAATTCTCCAGCTATTTCCTCAGAAGAGGCCCGTAAGTATCGAGATTCTTTCGAAATGTGGGGGGAGGTCGCAACTTGGGATTTCCTTTTTCTTTTCTACTTCGTAGCCCTTCGCTCGAGAGAGTGTAAAATGATGCCATTGCCGAAGGGTGTAGGCGGCGGTCGCTTTTGTCCGGACCGAGGGACTGGATGTCGATCATTTGAAATATATGAATATGAAGTGATTTATTCACCTTGTTTCCTCTCTGTCCATGAAAGACATCGCATCGTTTGAACGCGAAGTTGAGCATATTTGGTCTGGCTCTATTTTTAGGGAATCCCGGGTAATGTTTTTAATTTCCGATTCCCCCAAGTGCTCTTTATTCTTGCCCAGAGGCCTGGAAAAGGTTCCCCGGCACTGTTGATCCTCGTGTTGGTGATGGGCTCAAAGCCGGGTTCGTCTCCTTCGTGTGTTGAGGCAATATCTTTATGGACAACCCATAAATAGGCATCATCCCTTGTTTTGTATAAACTGAGATTGTAGTACGAATACGAAGCTATCGTGCACAATAATACCCTTCTTTTCTTTCCCCACTTGTTACCGATTGTATCACGGTCCCCGGAATGCTTCGGTAAACCATGACGGCCTTGCTGAGCGTTCTTCTCGGCCTTGCTCTTCTAGCCGCCAGGGCAAAGGCAGCCTGCGTATGTCTGGGGTTAGACTACACGAACGCAGGATCCTACTTTATCGACGACACGTCGGATGAAAGCTTCAGTTTCCTTTCCGAGTTCAGAGGTCGGGAACCCTGAAATGGCCCCCCGTTGCTGGGAATAGGACGCTGACCGAGACTAGAATGCGAGAGCGAAGAAATTACACCCATTCTAGTTGGACCTGATGGAGAGGAGTATGATTGCTCCGTACTTGATAGCGGCGAGGCTGAGGTTGGGCAGAGATCTACATGGTATTCGCCGTTCTTCAACAACCCGCAAGTCCATTTGGAAACGTTGCAACAAGAGCTGACATCCTCTCTTCAAAAAGTGAGATTGCCTACTCCGACATGGCCTCGGGCGAGTGGACCATCATTATCCAAGGCGAAGATCTCGATATCTCCTTCCAGCGCAAGTTTCAACTCAATCCAACGGTCCCCGAGAAGACCGTCGTCACCGTATGTCATCCCCCTCTCTCCCCTTTCACTTCCCTCCCCTCCTCCTTGCGCTTCTGACACGATAAATCACACAGGTAACGTCGACCGTGACCGTTGAGATAACATCAACCCCCCGGGCGAAGAGTATATCCACCCGGTCCCTTTTTCTTTCTCCTAATTCTCCATGAAAACAAAATCTGACTAACATACACCCTTCTTTTTCTCCCCAAGCCAAAATCGAAACAACCTGGCAAACCGTAACCCGCTACGTCGAGATCCCCCCAGTAACGACCCACTGCGCCCAATCCACACAGCTCGTAACGAACTATCTCGACGGAGAAACCACGGTCATCAGCACGACCGTCGAGCGGTGGTCCTCGAGGGACGAGTCCACGGAGCACTTTCGAACGACGCAGGTCGCGTGGGCGTACTGCCATTATCCTGAGGGCGGCGGGGGCAGCGGCGGGCAAAGGCCGCGGCCGGATGAGAGGCCGAATGTGCCGGGGCCGAAGCCGGGTGATAATTGCGGTGGGGAGTGTAGGCCTTGGTGGAATGAGGGTGGTTGGAGATGGAGGGATGGGAATAATGGTGGAGGGGGTGGCGGAGGAGGAAATCGCGGTGGTGGGAACGGTGGTGGGAATAGTGGGGGAGGAGGTAACAGGGGAGGAAACAACGGAGGAGGGAATAGAGGTGGTGGTAACGGAGGGGGTAATGGCGGAGGCAATGGGG
>NJFT01000298.1:0-41050 GCA_002221725.1 Scedosporium boydii
GTGGGGGACGGCATTGCTCGGGGGTTTCTTGAGTCGGTTCGATTCTTGTTACTCGTTGAGAAGAAGAGGAAGAGCACTGGTGGCCCAGACTGTCGTAGTTGGAATAGGATTTGTGTGAGAACAGGACGGGGAGGATGTTTGCGATTGTGAGAGATGCTGGAAATGCTGGAGATGCTGGAGGGAGGCTTTTTAGTGGGGGCAATTGGAGAATGGAGGGGCTGATTGATAAGCGCGATAAGGAATTGCAGCAAGAAAATTATCGCTGTGATTGTGACAGGATTTTGGACTGAATCGTGGTGACAACAAGTACACATATTAAACCGACCACACATATTATTAACTAAACACATAAGATACGTTTTGATGCTCCCCCCTATACCTATGGCTGGTCGAGGCATCTAGCAGGATAGAAACGTAAATCACTACCAGAGCGATGTCGGATGAGTTTCTCATACAGCAGATGGAATCAGTAGAGCTCATCGAATCTCAAGACTGCTCTCCTGGAACGTTCAAATTCCAGGCTGCTGGTACTGTCGCAGTAGTCTCGCACTCGGCCGGCGCAGAATATGTCCGATCAGGACTGCTCTCCCACTCGACTTGCCTCCCATCCTCGCCGACTCGGACGAACTTGTACTGGATACTCTGCCCAGCCAAGAAGACGATCGAGACACTCCAGACCGGATCTTCCTCAGTATACGCAGTCGCGTCCAAATCAACCCCAAGATTAGGATCCCAACCGCCGAGGATATCATTATTGCCGACTATTTTGATAGTCTGACCCCACGATGTAGTGACCCGGACTTCGAATTTAACTACGACATACCTCGTCCCTGGACAGGAACTCCCACTCTCGCTAAGGGACTGCACTGCCGTCGGTGCCGTTGCGTTGGCATCACCATCCGGGAGCGGGAGCGGCGAAGGAGTCGCAGCCTCATAATATCCGACGATAGACGTCGGCACACACCGATCTGGGACCGAGACGGCCGAGGGATTAAGCCAGGGCTGAGGAATCCGTCCATCTCTACGCGCAACCGCTGACAGGAATGCTCCGTAAGACCACGTAAGATCCCTCGCAGAAACAGGCGTCCCGTCATCACGGCCAAACTGTTCGGCGATGGAACCATTAGAGTGAATATATCGCGCCACGATTTCAATGAATCCGTCCGCGTAGGTTGCAATGGAATGCACAAGATCACCAAATTCTGTCGAGTCGTTCAGATATTTTCCCGGAATAAGGCCCGGAGTGAAATCCCGAAAGAAGGCCAAGTCAATATCTGTGATGTCGATATGCCCGTCTCGTTCCCACACGTAGAGAGCATCGTATAGCAGTTCAGCAGCGGCCAGTGTGGCGAGATACCAAGGGTTCCCTCCGTAATAGACGTCCTCGGGATATCTCCCGATGGAGACGGCTTTACCCGGCTCTATACCCTTGTTGATCGAGTACTCGGCCCTAAACGAGTCCACGAGGATCTTGTGCGTTGCAAGGGCCCTGCTGCTACATGGCTGAAACGTCCTATCATCGCATCCGGCGGAGGGATCGAAGGAATGGATAGACGCTAGGATAGCGTTGACGTCTTTGCTAGAGCGACCGTCGTGGGAATTGACTTCGCGAGGTGTCTTAAGTTAGTAGAGTAGAACGCGAGGGGGCAGGGGATGAAACTCTTGTAAAGGTTCATACTATTAGAGCGAATGTATCCTTCCGTAGATGACCAATATTGTTGAAGAAAGCAAAGAATCTGTGGAGCAACGAGGTCGCAGTGCGGACATGAAAAGCCGAGTGCTTTGGCCAGAGTGCTTCCCTCGACAAGTGCTTGTCTATGTATTAGCGAGAACCCAACAGAACGGAGACATTGCGAATAAGCGATGCTTACCCCGGTACTGGCTTGCTGTGGTGAAGAATGAGCTACCCTCGACCTCTTCCCAAAGGTCAAAGCCCGTGTTATTCCTACACATATTGTTAGCCTCAGTGACCCTTGACTGTTCAAGCCATGACGGATTTCACACCAATACTGGACGACATAGCTCAGATCGTTTTGGATGACAGGCCAGACCTTGCCCAGAGCTAGAGAGGCATGTCCTTCTTCCAAGAGCCAGTTCGCATAAGTAATCGCCGCGATAGCTCTCAGTGCGGGACCGTCACGCTGCGGACGACCTGAGACACACAACTGTATAAGCCACCCGATTTTATTTTCATCGGCAATTTGTAGAAGCTTTCATACCCCAGTTCTCAGTAAAAGCCGTCAGGTCAACATGAAACTTCGGCTCTGCAAGCCCAGAGCCATCTCTAAGGCTGCCGGACGGGTTCTCCAGCGTCTGGAGGGAAGCTTGAGCGAGAATGTAGTTATGAATCTCGGTTTGCAAGTCCGTAGTAGCATTCCTGGTGAAGATTTCAACCAGGCCTTTGAACACGAGAGCCGAGTCGCGCGTCCACGCGTAGAAGTCTAACTCAATATTAAAACAAAGCTTCTCCTCCCCTAAAGAGGGACACCAACAAAGACTTACAGTCCGGATCTACCTTGCTCGGAGAGGCAAGAACAATGCCCGCACCAATAGACTCATCGCGGACGCATTCCGGACCGATATTGCACAGGATATTCTCGAGAGATATCGGGCGTTCCCATGCAATAAAGGAATCGAGGGATCCGTTCCATGGCGCCGACACGGGACTTTGAACTTGCAGTGCGGCCATGATGTTGGGAACGAACAGCTGAAATGTCTGGGAGCAGAAAGGTCCTCCAAGTAGGCACAGGATGCTTTGGGATATTGCAGATACGAAATCCATCCTGGCAAACCTCCCCGCAGCGGGAAGTCGTCGGCTGGCGTTGACTCGCTTATATGTAAGGAAGGTGCTCCCGGGGAACGAGATGATACGGCATCTGGTATGAACTCAACGGCAAGATATCCGGCGGTACTCCTGCAAAGTCAGGTCCTCACCTTAGCGCGAAGTTAAGGTGGCCTACGACACATCCAACCAAGATATGAGCAGGAGGGCATCATGAATTAAACGCTTCGGATCTAACACAGCCAAGGCTGTTCAATGTCTTTGGTTGGGCATTCCCGCCACCCACCCCATGTGATCAAGTTGATGCGTTCCAATCTGGCATGGCCGCACGTGAACCACCGATTCGCTCAGGCACCCATCGCACTCGTCGTACCCGGCACCGGATGGCAATGTCGCAACGATCGTTGCTTGATGTCGGCGTGGCGTCGCCCGGGATTTAGATTACAGGAGGCGGCGCTATTTGCTCGGCCGTTCGAACAAACCGCGTCTACCGACTCTGGTTGGCTACAGCTTGTGATTTGGGGTTTGCGACCCTACATCTCCCCACCTTCGGGCCTTCTCTTCTTAAGCGACGACCTTCTTGGTTGCACACCGAGGGGGAAGGCAAGCAAACGAAGGGATAAACAAATAGTACGACAAGATTTAGGATAGAACGGTTTGCAAGGTTCTCTTCTGCATATGCATCCAGGCTCCCACGACCGCTCCCGGGATGTCCCTTCAAGACTCCAGACGCCCAATTTTATTCGTGGCACACATCGAAAACAGTCCGAGGATCTACAAACAAGCGCTTAAAAGACAAAAACGACAGAAGAAAATGTAGCGACGCCATGGTTATCCCCTACCTCACGGATCAATGATCTCGGAAAAGAGGGTTGGAATATAGCTGCCCCAAACAATAAAGTTGGTCGGTCTGGGATCTGTCGATCGGATGATTGACACCATGGGTACTAGTGGTGGCTCCTTAGGAACGATCGAGCCTCCCGAGCGATCAACAGCTGAACACGCGTACGTGCAGGAGGAAAGCTGGGAACAGATCCGTGATTGTATTGAGAGAAGAAAAAAAGAAGGAAGGAAAATGTGAAGATGAATTTTTCTGATGATATAGGGAGAAAATTGTGCTGACATAATATCTGCTGATGTAATCACGTGTCTTCAACTCGAAGTCAACTTTATATTAGCAGCGTCACGTCCATTCAAATTGTTGCGATGAACTCTCCCAAACAGGCAGCGCTTGCCATCTCACAAACTCACCGCTCGTCTTCCCACCGACGAATTAATCTATCCACAGGCATCCCGACGGCATTGCAAGTTGGAATCGGGACAAAAACGTCATATCGATTTCTTTACCTCTCTACCCGCATCAAAATCCCGCCACCATGGATGCCGCCACCCTCGAAGAGACGAACAAGCTGCGCATCTCGCTGGGTATGAAACCCCTGCCAGTACCAGGCGCAGCTGCATCAGGATCCGAAGACGAAGGCAGCGGCCATGACGAGCCGGCAGATTACCTCGAGGCTCGGACGGCCGAGGCCTACGACAACTTCCAGAAGCTGCGTGACGAAGAAGAGGCGAAGCGGAAACGTGACGAGAGGGCCGCGGCCATCAAGAAGGCGCGCGAAAAGGCCCAGCGACATGCCGTGATGGAGGGAAAGGGTCTCGGCGAGCTCGGGGCCGAGGAGGAGGAGCTTGATGCCAAGGCGTGGTTGATGGGGCAGAAGAAGAGGCAAAAGAAGATTGCCAAGTTACGCAAGTTGGAAGAAGAGCAAGCTGCGGCCGAAGCACAGGCTGCGGCGGCTGTTCAGTATACCTCGAGGGATCTCGCTGGGGTGAAGGTCGCGCATGACGTTTCGCAGTTCGTGGACGGCGATGAGCAGATCCTTACCCTCAAGGACGCGACAATAGACCAGTACGAAGAGGAGGGAGATGAGCTTGAGAACTTGGGTCTCAGGGAGCAGGAGAAGCTCAGGAAGAATCTCGACCTGAAGAAGAAGAAGGCTGATTATAACCCTCTTGATATGGACGACGTGGATGTTCAGAATGTGCTGTCCAAGTACGACGAGGAGATTTATGGCGAAAAGAGAAAACGCTTCACTCTTGATACTAGCGGCGCCGTTTCCGACTTGGCCGACATCCTTGATACCGCACCCAGCAAGTCAAGCAGAGGCCAGACCGTGAACCTAGATATCATCGATGGTATGTCTGGCAACCTTCAGTCTCGAGATGATGATTCATTTACATTTGCTAACGGCTTCGCCTCTTCAGAAAACACTAGGCCGTCGTCCGACTATCTCGATATATCAGAGATCAAGGTGAAGAAGCCAAAAAAGAAGAAGACAAAGTCGACGAGGCAAAAACCCATAGACGCCGATGACTTTCTCCTACCCGAACCCACACCTGAAGATGACCAAAAAATGGACATCGATACCGGCGTGAAAGAGAACGCTGGGAAGCGGAAGAGCGAGGATGTCAACTTCGTCGACGATGATGACCTTCAGCTCGCCCTTTCCATGCAGAGGAGAAATGCCCTAAAAAAGAGGAAGAAGATGCGGCCCGAGGATATCGTCAAGGAATTAAAAGAAGCCGATGACTCTGAAGAAGCCGTACCGGAAGACGATGGCGGGCTAGTGATTGGTGAGGTATCGGAGTTTGTTGCGGGTATCAAGAAGCCAGATGAAGAAGACGAGAAACCAAGAAGACGCAGGCAGTCTACTGAGCCGTCATCTGCGCCAAAAGCTATGTCGCCTTCGCCCGACGATAACGAGGACGTCCCCATGAATGGCTACCTACCTACCCAAGATGAGCATGACTTGCGTGAGCAGGCATCAAAGGAGGACGACGAAAAGCTATCTGGCGATGAGGATATCATGGAGGAGAAGACCATCTCCGGAGGACTAGGTGCCACGCTATCACTCCTACGCGAGCGAGGCATCCTCAAAGAATCCGACGGCGCAGAGCGCCACGAAACATTCCTGAAGAAGCAAGAATTCCTAGCTAAGAAAAAGCGCATGGAGCTCGAGATCGAAGAAGCCGCGAAGCACCAGCGCGAACGCGACCGACAAAGCGGCCGCCTCGAACGAATGGGCCAGCGCGAGCAGCAAGAATTCGCCCGGCAGCAAAACACCCAACGAGACCTCCAGGCGTCCCGAAAGATGGCCGAACTCTTTAACGCCGAGTTCAAGCCGACCTTCGAGATCAAGTACACGGACGACATGGGCCGGCGGCTCGACCAGAAGGACGCCTTCAAGCACCTCAGCCACCAGTTCCACGGCAAGGGGAGCGGCAAGGGCAAGACCGATAAGAAGCTCAAGAAGATTGCTGACGAGCAGAGGCGCGAGGCGCAGAGTGTGCTGGACGCTAGTCAGAATGTGGGTATGAGCTCGGTTACGGCGCAGCAGTTGAAGAAGCGGAGGGAGGCTGGTGTGCGGCTCGCGTAAGTTCTGTGAGACATGGAAGATAACGAACAGAGGATATCGTCGGGGTGTTTTTTGTACAGGGTTGTCATCGGCATGGGTACCGCTTTTCTCCTTTTTTTTTTCACGCGATGGGTTGGCATTACACAGGTTTATTATAACAAAAAGGTGCATTTTTACCAGTTTTTCTTTTCCTTTCCCAAGAGTGATTGATTTCTTTGCTGACACACGTCAAGAGAGTTTCCAGATCTTAAAGAGGTAAGTGTTCCCATTCCCCTGCGTGATGCAGAGCCTGTCCGCTCTTCTATCTCTATGTGCTATGCAAACCGGCTACCTGGCCGCTTCCTGTGGTTTGCCGAACTTACCTATCAAGAGGGAGGTTGCGCTGAGCTGCCCAAGAAACAATGTGTGAAAAACTGCTGCTCCATCCACTTGGAGGAGTGGCCCATTATGTCCAGTGTCCAGTCCATCTTCCATCCCAATCCCCGTTCCTATGGCCGTACGGTCCGTACCTGCTCGCACTCCGCCTGTTCGGCGATAACGGCCCCACCTGAGCTCCAGCGTCATCGTCAACTTCAGTGGCCACTTCTATCTCCGGAAGATTCGCGTACAAAGCGCTAGACAGGACCGGAGAATGCGGCCTCGCCATTTCACCGAACTCCTGCACGAGCTCTTCGCCTTCTCTTTCCATCTGGGCGATTAGTTCTTCTAGCGCTGCTGAGTTGGCTGTCTCTGACAGAGCTCGGTGGGGTCTGGGTGTTGTGTTATTGTGATTGGGGGTGTTGTTTCCGTCTGGGTCGAGATGCGGGTCAGGTGCGGAATACTCGGGGTAGTAGTCTTGGTAGTCGTAGATCGTGTTGGTGGATAGTCTGGAGAGGTTCGATCCTGAGGGGCTGTTGGTAACTTCGTCGAGGCGATCCGATGCTCGACTCAGCCTTTGGGCATATTGCGCACCCCTCTCCGTCGCGTGAGAGGATGATCTGGGATCACTAGAAGATCTGGCCAAGGGTCTTCGTCTCTGGGTATTGGCGAAAGCTGCTGCCGCCTGGTCGAGTTGACTGGCCACGAGGTCGCCGCGTTGCGTATACGTCCCGCTGTTCTTGGACCGATCTGAAGTCGTGCCCGTAGAGTCGCTAGAGAGACTTGACGATTCGAGGGGATTGAAAAAATCAACTGATTGTTGCACATGTTGCCTCGAGGCTACCTTGGCACTTCGCGTATACTGTGCGTCCTGCGCTTGTAGGCGATTCGAGAGGAGCGGTCGAGCATAGTTTGGAGCTGCGTCCTGCCTTGGCACGGTCAGACTCCTGAAAAGTCCCGTAGGGAGACCGTTCGGGGTTATCTGCGGACCCCTCCTCGACACTCGAAGTCGTCTCTCTTCGGCGTTTGTTAGACTCGAGTCGCCATTTCTCGGTACCTGCTGTCGTGCCGACGTCAGAATTGGGAGATCTAGTCTCAAATTAAATAGGCCCCTTACACGACGTATCGCCGGGCTCGGCACCTGCGTACCCCCACCAGCCCGTCGAGCATACGGAGAAGAACTGTCTAAGCAATCGCTCTGACTAGGTCCCTTTGTCGAAGCCCGCAAGTACAAGATCTCGCCCCGCGAGCTTCGAACCTTGGCGGCTTGTGGGAGCTCACTGTAAGTAACAAGCCGGACGGAGCGCCTAGCGCCCACGTCCTTTATGGCAACAGGCTCCTGCTCGACGGTGGCCGGAACCCAGGGGATGCCGGAGCGGAAGGCTTCGACTCTGTATATCTTCCCGGTGCGGACCATTCTGCCTATAGGTTGACATTTGGGTATCTGTATGAGGGGGCAGGCTTCGTTGGGGCACGTTCGGAGATCTACTTCTCGTCTTTGGAAGATGGGAAGTTGTTTAGAGGTGGACTGGGGTTGGGGTTTGTCAGTTTCGTTCCTGGTGCATGCGCAGGGCTAGTTAGTTGTGTGAAGGGGGTCATCATCGAGGCAGCGGTTTCCATGGATACAATACCTTGTTGAACTGGCTTCTGGCTCGTCGTCCTCGCGTTCGCGGCGGTGGACGGAGCATTCGTGAGTTAGGATCTGGACGTACTGCTCTGTGGCTCTCTCTTGGAGGGATCGATGGAGTTGCTCTTCTTCGGGCGTGGTCTCGGGTTCTTCGTCTTCCTCGGAGAGAAAGGGGAAGGGGAGTGGTGGGAGTGGCTTGTTGAGGTCTGGGGGTGGGATTGGGTTTCCTATTGAACCCATATTTGCCGGGTCTGAATGCGGTATTATGAGTTAGCGGAGAGGCGGAGTAGGAGGAATGCTCACCTGCTCGTGTCTGGTTTGGCTTGGGTTCTGTGAAGTAAGGTCTAGATGAGGTTGCCTATTGATGGTTTCTTGAGAGATGAGAGATAGGAGCGTCACGAAGATGGCTTGGAGTCTTATACTAGAATAGGACGATGGATGCCTCGCCCTCGAACACCTCCTTTGAGCTCATCATTAACAATGGCAGCAAATAAAAGATAAACACCGTCATTATTCGGCTCCCGGCTTCCTTCTTTGTACTATACAGTTTCCCACCTCGTCTTTGTAGTCTCCCTTTGTAGACGCT
This sequence comes from Scedosporium boydii, assembly GCA_002221725.1. Lineage (NCBI taxonomy): Eukaryota > Fungi > Ascomycota > Sordariomycetes > Microascales > Microascaceae > Scedosporium > Scedosporium boydii. The sequence goes on from NJFT01000298.1 coordinate 8,766, forward strand.
CTCCAAGGCCCAAGGCAGCCGGTTCGTCCAGCCTCATGAAAGAGATTAAACACATGTAGGGAACCTTCCTCTCCTCGTCCATTCCATTCCCACCAGTCTCCAACGAAACGAACACAATCTCATTGCGTCGTCTTTCCTCAAATCGTCATCCCAAATCCTCCACCCTCACCGTCTCCTAAAGGAACCGCCTCAAGCATCCGTCTTAAACTTCGCCCCTTTCAACCCGTGTACGGCTCTCCCTTCCCCTTCCCTCCCTGCCGTTAAATACCACGTCATGAAAAAGACCAACACCATCACCGCTATCCACGTAACGATGAGCCGGCGAGACTTGCGCGTCCGGACACCGTAGCCGTAGATTTGCGGAGCCATTTCTCTTTTCTCTCGAATTCGCTTTCCTTTTTTTCTCCCCGCTTCTCTGAAGGTACTGTACTTGGGGTGGAAGAATTTCTTTGCAGGCCGTGAGGGAATTGTGTGGTCTGGGAAAAAGTCTTTTGTGTTGTCTTCAATTTCCCCAGAGCTTCCGAAGCTTATGACGTTGTGAGGGAGGCGGGATGAGAAATTGCCAAGAAACGGATCCGAGTAGAGTAGTGTTCAAAGAGGACGGCGATTGTCTTGATTCCCTAGGTCCGATACAGCTTCAGTCGAAAATAAAAATATTCGATACGTTAAGAAGAAGAAGGACGTACGTGGCGAAGCCTCCACGATGTAGAAAAGGAGTTAAGAATGATAGACGCGTGATATAGACAAAGTCAAGTTGCGGACTTAAACATCGCCAAAAGTCACTTATACCTGTTGAAATGCTTATATAATCACACGATATAATTCTCATTCAATTTCTTGCTCTATTCGAGTCTAATAACGCCGAATGCTATCAAAGTCTCCCAAGGAAAAAGGGCAGAAAATATAATATAAACGAAAAGGAAAGAGACATCTGTTTTGTTTCTTCGCAGCTGTAGTGACTGCATGTGTCCTCTGAACGTCAAGGACAATCAGTCTAGTATCTCCGTGTAATACTCCAAGGCCAAGTGGCATAACCCCGACTCCGACGCTGTAATCGTATAGTGATCTAATCACGAAATCATAGAGTATAAAAAAAAGCCCAAAAAGAGACAAAGGAGAAAGAGTCTAGGGAAAAAAAAAGAAAAACGGAGACGGTGGCACTCTCAAAAAGAATGAACGCAAAGAACAAACCGCACTCAAGGACGAATCCTTGAGCCGATGCTCTTGCCAATGTACCACACCGTCTCTCTATACTGACCCAATCTGATAGTCACATCCGCTTTGGCGTCGAGTTTCAGCGTACCGCCAAGAGCCCTTCGAACGGCATCGTACCCAATCGAGTCTGCCGACCACTGCACCGGTAGCCGCGGTGTCTTCGTAGCGCCGGGAGGCACCGCAAAGGAATCGTCGTACTCGATATGGCCGACGGGCTCAGTGTGGTTGTAGTAGGCAGTTGCGTTGACCCATTCGAGGAGTAAGGTATTGTACTCGAAAGGCGATACAAGCGTAAACGTCGCCGTAGATGAAAACACATGGAAAGTAGCGTCTCGAATAAACTTATTCTTGTCTTCCGGGTCGTCGGATGGAAGGTTGAGCTTTGGCGCCGATACCTCGATGTCGAGTTTCGAGAGTGCTTTGCCAATCAGAGGCGCCGAGGGGATGCTGCCGCCGTGAGTTTTGGCGGCGATTGTGATGTTCTCTCCCGAAAGATATCCCGAAATCAAATCCACACCGATCTTCCTTCCCTTCGCACCGCCCCGCGCAGGCTCCCACACTGCAGACACAAGCAGGTTCTCATTCTTGCCCGGAACAACCCGCGCATTTCGAATAGTGGCATCCCCGATGACAGACCCATTCTTAATCACGTTGACAGTAAAGAAAGGTATAGAGGCAGAGTACGGTGTCGGGTTCGTCACATTGACGTATGCTTCAATGTGAATCGCATCCTCCGTCGTCTTCAGCACCCTGACTTTGTCCACACTCGGATGAAACTTGGTCAGTGAGCCCTTTGGCAAATCTAAAAACACCCTAAAGCGTCAGTATCATAGTTCTCCTTCTAATCAACCTCGTGTGTCGAGAAAGAGCGGAGGAAAGTGCTAAGAGATACCTCAGCGTCCAAGGCACCCACGAGGTTTCGGGGCTTATCAAGAGGGTCAGTGGAACATGGACGGACGTTTTACTGGGATATTCCCTTCGGTGGGAACCTTATTGAGCACGAGCTCGCCGAGCGCAGTTTCCACCTTGATGTCCACAAGGGCCTTGATATCGAGGAGGACATCCTTGTCGCCGAAGATTAGGGCTTGCAGAACCTGCGTGAACACGTCCGAGTCCGTGATGTTGAGAGGCACATCCTCTACACGGGAGTTGATGATCAGCGAAGCCTCGCCGCTAGCAGGGTCGTCGGATCTTGTCGAGTTCGCGTGCTGCCAGTCCTTGATTCGAAGCTTTCCAAACGGCCGCTTTTTGTAGAAAACATCCGCAGTGGCCTTGATATTCGTAACGTTAAGCTCCAGGTTCAGTTCCTTGGGCAGCGCTGCAACAGCACGAATTGTCCCTGAGACCGTTGGGTCGGCGTCCTCGGAATCCGGGTCAGCTAAGGGATCGGGAAGTTGGAAATCGACATCAGTCAACGAGAATTCCTTGATGAGGTCGTCGAAAGACCGGCCTGGGAATGGTACTGGAACCGCAATACTTGAGAGAATCTCCCCAATCCACTCAGGAGTGTCCGAATTGGGGAGTTTTCTGCCCCTGACAACCACGTTGGCCGGCTTTCCATGGAGGTATCGTTGGATGAAATCATCTAGCGGGGAGGAGCCGGATCCGGGGCATTCACGAATAAGAGACTCTGGAAGTTCTTCGATCGCGCCATGGACATCGACGGCGACTTCTGAGTGGGCTCGGATGGGCAGAGGCTCCGTAACGGCAAGGGCCACTGGAATGAGGGGGTCTGCGGCGGCGCAATTGGGCACGAGTACTTCAAACCCGAGCTCGGGTACATCGAGCTCTATTGGGTACTTGTTGTATGACACAATGGTGACATTGGCACCGACTGCCCGCTTATCGGGCGCGGATCCAGGAATGTCGCTGAACGTGAGTCGAGAGATGTTATACGGTGGCAATTCAGGCATTTTGTTCGCTAGAGGGAAACATTAGCACATGAACGTAATTTGGGTAATTGTTGCAAAACACAGCAAGTGAACAAGCGAGAGAGCTTTATGAGTCAAAATAAGAGGGGAAAAGTCGAGCCGACTTTGACCAGCAGAGTCGGACGGATTAGAAGAATACTTTCTCCCCGAAATACAAGGAAGCGAAGGAACGATAGAGAGATTGACCTTCAACAATAAACGACTCAACAACGGAGTGCGTGCCGAGAGGGAGCACTCCAGTTCTGAGCGAGACATCAGCCTTCCCCAAGAGTCTGACCCTATCCAGCTTTCCTTCCAACCACTGATTGGCGACCGATCGAATGCCATCCGCATCGCCGGGAGCCAGCTCGGCAACGATATCGATCGACGTGCTATGTCCATCGGTGACACTAATAGTCATGGGCGGCAGGATAGCAGTTCCCAGCAAGATGTTGTCGTACTCTGGAAGATAGACGCCTACCAGCGTCTTCTCGGTTCCGAGAGAGCCGACGAGCCAGGTGGCCACGCGGCCGATACGCCGAGGCCCGTCCTGTCGTACCCTCGATCCATCGAGACGGAAATTCGCTTGCACCCTCGCGCGCACTCCGGTCGCCGTGATAGACTCGAGTGATAGATTCGTCGGTTCCAGTACAGCAGCCTGCTTCGCGTATTCTTCAACCGCTGCGGGAACGAAGAAGGCTACTAGCATGATGGCGATGGTGATGGATATTAATATTACGCCGGCGACAATGGACGGCCACCCGGCTGATGAGTAACTCTTCAACGAGTGTGAAGAGGAAGGCCGGTCATCCGTACTGCGCGGTGACGTAGTTTCAGGTTGGGCATCGTTCTCTTCGGCGTCGTGCTCCTCGCCATCGTATCGAGTTATAGAGGCCGATCCGGATAGCAGGGGGGTTACTTCAGAGGAGTCGTCTTGCAGGTCCGCTTTTGTCGCCTTAGCCTTTCCTTTCCTCGACGACGCCCGCGTGGAGACGGACGACTCTTCGTCACTCGACATTGTCGACGTCGGGGCCGAGGCGAATAGTGGACTCGAGTTTAAGGGTGCGTGCAACGGTGTGATATGACAGAGATTCTGAGGAGGATTTTACAGGTTGTTCTAGAATAACGACAACCTTGGTGAATAATTGAAAGGTCGTCGGGAAGTGTAAATGGATAAGAGAATGGATAAGAGAGAGCGGGATGGAGTGGCGGCGGGCGGTATTGAACTATGGGTCCCATCGATCCGCTACTTTGGGCTTGGGCTCTCTTAGCGCACTGCCGTTCTGGCGTGCCTGCTGAGCTGGATCACGAAGATCACGTGGAGACACTGGTCAAGCGGAAATCCGTCACATGATTGGTCGGGCTCCCCGCCTCCCTTCTTATCTAAGTTAACCTTTGTGTCGGTACCTGGTGCCTTGGGGGAAGGAGTACTCGAGGCTTGGCGAATTCGGCTAGCATCATGATGTCACCTGCAAAGTTTGTTTGAGGAGATCGGATTATTACTTTTACTTGGTATTAACAATCAAATGAAATCTCAAAGATGTGAGGAGGGAAAGTGTGTCATATTTCCGGCCGGAAACATTCGGACAGTAACTTGACCGAATCCCAACCTAATCGCTATGCTCTTTGCACTTTGTCAGCTAAAGGATTGGTCCTGATTCGCTCTCTCACGAGGCCAAAGGTAACAGCATATCTTGTGGCTTGGGTAGAGCAAGAGAAATCAATAGATTGGCGCCTAATACGGCAGGATGTCGAGTGTTGCACTTTTAGTCTCTTCCGTGGATCCCGAGCCTAGTTTAGACCCGAGACAGAGGTGCTGGCGGTAAATAGCGGAGGGTGGGTAAGAGCAGATCCTGTTAGCTAGCATCTGTGAAGTCTGCCACTCCTCCGGTGACAATCAGGAGACCTGTCTGCGCTCATGAATAACAAGAACTCGGAGCTCAGCAGGCTGTCATAATCTAGCCAGTCCGTCTAGAGCTCGGTTAGCATTAGCATCAATAGCAAGACACAGAGAGAGCACTCTTCTGTGAAGCGCCGTCGGCTCTACAAGGGATAGGCAAATGCTAGTTCAGCTGTCGAAGTCAGGATAGCACGGCCAGTCGTTAGCTACGCCAAGGCGGGGAAAACACGGTCGCGAACGGCTCAGAGAGCCCCTGCTTTGTGTCAGAGACAGAGGTCACAGCCTCAAACTACTAATCGTATACAAGTTTAAACGTTGACAACAACCGGAAGGACAACGGTAGGTGGGCAAGGACGTCGTACCAGCATCAGTTACCTCGGTGTAGATATCACCATTGCTGTGCGCAAGACTTTTGACGGCAGCAATGGCGAGCGAGAAGAGGACTCGGGGTGCTAACCCGGCATGTCGACGCCTGAATCCGATTCAGCAATTCTTACACAGCCAAGTCTGAACCAAACCTTTTCAAGCCAACTCCAAGCTTCCCTGGGAGCGGTTCATCAGTCCCGTAGGACGCTGAGCTTGTAGCCCGGTTGGAAATTTCTAGAAGGGGTATTCTTAGAGTCCCTAGAGACCTTTCTTTTCAGTCATTTTGCATCACTTATACTACCTGCGCATGAGACGGTCCGCATTCCTATCCGTTTGAGAACGCTTGTTAGACTAACTTGAGACCATGCTGAGTTGGGTCAGTCGCGCCAATAAAGTTCATAACGTTTCCCAATTCTACAATACTACCTGTTAAAGACCCGGCGGCGGAGGAACCTGTGAACGCGGTTAGCATGAGCATCTTCTAAGATCGGCAACATCAGCGGCTGGGGTGACATACTGAGCCGTAGCCACCGGAAACGCCTGGAGGGGAAGGTCCGGACCCCGGAGGTGGTGGAGGAGCCGCAGTGCTCGGAGGAGGAGGGGGTGGCGGCGAATCCGCTGGGGGAGGGGGAGGAGCTGCAGAAGTGGGTGGCGCGGGACCTGAAGGAGGTGCAGGCGATCCCTGTTGGGCTGCTTGCGCCTGGGCGGCAGCATAGTACTGTTGATAGTATTGGACATAGCTAAAACGAAGCGAGTAAAAAAATGTTAGTACTCCGCTGTAGAAGGCTGGGAGAGAGTACCATGTAAAACATACGCAGCGTAACCACCGTAAGCGGCGTAGGGGTCTTGTCCACCGTAGTATTGCGCATACTGAGCAGCATAGTCCGCCGCGGAGGTAGAGGCGGTGGCGGTGGGCGCACTCGAGGTGGTAGGCGTATTTGGACTAGCCGATCGGGGTTCATTGCTGTAGCTGTTCCTGCCGTAGCCATGGTAAGAATCGCCGCCACGCGAGGGGTGGCCTCCATGACCACCATGGTCACCGTAGCTTCCACGATCACCATAGCCTCCGCGATCGCCGTAGCTCCTACGCTCACCGTAGCCTCCACGGTGATCACCGCCACCACCGCCACCATAACTCCTCGGAGGCCTGCTCTTGAACTCCTCATACTGCTGCTTGACATTGTCAATCAAGTCTTCGCATAGTTCCTTAGCCTTCTGAACCATTTCTATCTCACGACCACTAAAGAAAGCCTGTTAGAAAAGGGGTTTGAGAAGAACGAAAGGGAGGGTAAACGTACGTCACATGAAGGAACATATCCTCGTCGCTTTCCCGGTTAGTCGCTTGTTCGAGGAATCCAGAGCCACGGCCTTTGATCTGCACGCGGCAGCCAGTCTCGTGTTGAATGTGCTTCACATAAGCACCTCCCTGGCCAACAACCTGGGCGCGAAGGTTAAACCCGGGCAAGGGCTCCAGGTTGATGGGAATCTTCTCCTCGGGCCATTTACGCTACGGCAAGTTAGTCGGTATGTGGCATGGGGAGGAAGGGGTCGTGGCGCATTTGCATACTCTTCCGTATTCGTCCCGCTCAACAGTATCTTGTTCGCGTCGACGCAAGCGACGTTCGTCAACCAAGTTTGGAAGCTCTTGTTTCATTAGATCTTCAATGATCGCAACCGCCTTCTCGAGTCCCTCTTTGGAAGTGCTTGTCACGTGCAAATAAAGTGGAGGATTCTAAACGGCGAGTCAGTTGGACTGTTTTCTTTGTAACATGTCGGGGAGCCATACAGTTGGGGTGGCCATGCTCTTATCGGGCAGGTATTTCCCACGAGTGGTAACGTCTTGAATCGTGTTAGCTTGATGCGATAGACAATTAAGAGAGGAGGGTGCTTCCATACCAGCCCCAGTTTGAGCTTTGATGTCGTTGAGAGTCGCACTTCTCGTGATGACATATTTATTTCGCAAATCGTTGATCTCGATATCCTTGATGTAGTCGCCATCAGAGACATACATATCTCCACCGATAACACCGCCTTCTTTGGTCTTTCCTAGGGGAGGCGCGGGAGTCGAGTCGGAGTCGGACGGAGACTTGATGGAGGGGACATCCGCATGATGGATGCCTTTCTTAGCCTGGAGCTGCGCATTGATCTTGGCAGCAGCGGCAGCTATTTTGGGAAGTTAAGATCTTGACCAGCAGAAGGTCATTTCGGGAGGAGCAGAGAGGGTATTTCTTACCGGCAGCAGCGGCAGGATCTACGCCGGGTCTTTTCGTATCACCATCCGGACGAGAAATTGGGCTTCGCTCGCGGGGCGCATCGGAGCGCTTAGAAGGAGGCGATCGGGATCGACGGTCAAACCGAGATGGGCGCCTAGGTTCGGGCTCGGTTTGGTCGAAGCGCGACCGCTTCATGGTTCGTCGCTCTGCATCATCCATGCTGAGAGACGATGTGGTGTTCGATGAGGAGCTCGGATCTGAGAGAATTCAGATAAAAAACTGCGAAAAGTTGAGAAAAATGGAGAAATTAGGCTCTTTTCACGAGATTAGCCTCATGGAAAAGGCGATTTGTTTGAAGCTTGATGAATGCAGGCTGCGGACGTGAGTCCGATGTAGGGGGAGAAATCCTTAAGCCTGATGAAGAATGCTCAGGGCAGGCAGGCATGCATTGATGGGCCGAGATAATTTATTTGATCTGAACGGAGATTATTACGAGGTACGAGTCTACTTCTTGCTTGGGGAATGTACTTTGTACAATTGAAAGCTCCATGGCTATTCTTCGGCTGAATTGGCGGTCTGACATCCCGAAGGCCCGGATCTTGGCTGGTCTGCTGACCACACGAGACCGACTCTGGTTAAGCTCCAAACTCAGGTCCGAGGGACAATGTTAATAGTGGATCACTGGACAATACATAACTCCATACGCCGATAGAGAGCGAGGGTCTTGCATTCCCCGGCAAAATTTCCCCAACACTGCACCCAAACAAAACGGTGAGTCAGTGTTGCTCTCTCACCTCTCCCATCCCTTTCCTGGTAGCCATTGGGTCTCGCAAACCACTGGCAAATTATCCACCGTTGGCTGCGAGACTCTACATTTTCTGATCGGACGAAGAACTTCCTACTGGTTCTTGTCCTCCGGTCAGCAAAATGGCGTCTCGCCGCCTGTTATCGATGCCGCTGCTGCGGACAGCGACCAGGGCCCCCGTGACCGTCTCCGCGACCCAGCTTCGCAATGGCTCCTCCTCTTCCTCAACTTCGGCCCTCGCCTACAAGGCTCTCCGTCTTCGCTCTGGTCCCCTCCCCGTTGCCGAATCACCCACCTGGACTGCCCAGGCGGCCGTCTCCAACATTCTCTACGAGACGCCTCTGCCGTCGACGGCGCCGCCTAAGCGCCACATCCTCAATTGTCTTGTAGCGAACGAACCCGGTGTCCTTTCTCGCATATCCGGTATTCTTGCTGCTCGTGGCTTCAACATCGACTCCCTCGTCGTCTGCAGCACCGAGGTCGACGACTTGTCCCGTATGACCATCGTCTTGCGAGGCCATGACGCTGTCATTGAGCAGGCGAGGAGGCAGCTCGAGGACTTGGTCCCTGTGTGGGCTGTGCTCGATTACACCAACACGGCTTTGGTGCAGAGGGAGCTTCTCCTGGCCAAGGTGAACATCCTCGGACCCGAATACTTCGAGGAGCTGCTCGCCCATCACCGCGAAATTTCGGCTGCCGAACCTGCTTCTGAGGAAGCCCATGCCTCAATTGAGCAGTCTATCAACCAGGCTGCCAAGGATTTCCACCCCAGCAGGCTCGCCATGAGCGAAGCTCTCCGCCACAAGCACGAGCATCTCAAGTCGATCACCTACTTCACTCACCAGTTCGGAGGCAAGGTGCTCGACATCAGCACTAACAGCTGCATCGTCGAAGTGTGAGTCATCTCTGTCATTTACCATATCCAAGTAGACCTGAAAAATACTAACCGATAACAATCTAGTTCCGCCAAGCCCGACCGTATCGACTCCTTCCTGAAGCTCATCACCCCCTTCGGTCTCCTGGAATCGGCCCGCACCGGTCTCATGGCGCTGCCCAGGTCTCCTCTCCTCGACCCCAAGGATGAAGCTATACAGAAGGATACGGATGAGATTGTCGACGCTAGCCAGCTCCCCCCTGGTTAAATGTAATTTATTTTTTTTTAATGTTGAAATTTTTCTAGCCCAGTTTCAAGTCATCCTATGTCAACGTGGATTCGGACGGCCTCTGGTTCCTAGAGGAGTTTGTTAGTTAGGATATCCTAGGCGTTTTTAGGATCAACTACTGTGTTTCTTGATGTGTTAACTGCTCTGCCTCTCCCCATTTCGTGAATTCTCCTTCATGGGCACAAATATTTGAGTATTAGATGGTGGCATCAAATTTATCGGAGCTATCCTTTCATATCTTTTTTTTTTTTTTTTTTCCTGTTGACCGGTCTCGCCGATGTCGGCGTCTGCTGGCGTATTTCCTTCTTGTGCTCTTGCGCGAAGCTCTCTCTGTGATGTATTTAATCAAGCCTGGAAGCGAGCCGATATGGATCCTCTTGTATTATGGCTCTCCAATGTCGACTTCCATTCGACTGGTGCACTATCGATTCAAATGATCAATTGATTTGATGGCACTTTCATTCGCCATGATGATGAACATTTTGGTGGGGTTGAGCTGAGATTTTGCCTGATTGATCCAATGCAACGGCCTGTGGAGCCCCGCATAGAACTTCCAACAGCTCCCCCTCTATTTCTGCAGGAGCTCTAAACTCACCATCACGGATCATCAGCTTCGCCGCCCAAACGACAACGAGCATCAACTCGCTACACATTGACCAAGATGAGCCACCAACGGTACCCTTCCCACGACCCGATAAAAGAACCACACGCAATATCCTTAAAGGTCCTAAGGTAAAGCCTCCTATCCAACAACCAGGCCTTGCGAACCGAACAGCAGCTCCCAGGCAGAATCTCAGACGAAGCGTACTAACACAATCAAGGCTCTCCCGACCCTCCCTCGTCGTCCAATACCCCGTCCAACCACCGACAGCAACAACCCCCACAACCACAACAACCCAGGCCCCCTCCTCCGAAGCCTCTCTAGCCTACACCCGCTCCGACACAAACCCCGACCCCTTCATCCTCTCCCCGGCCGTCAGCCTCCCGCTTTCCTTCGGTTCAGCTTTCGTAGGCGAAACCTTCAGCTGCACCCTCTGCGCCAACAATGACCTCGACGCACCCGAAGCCGGCGCCGCCGCCCCTTTACAAAAACACATCCGCGACGTCCGTATCGAAGCCGAGATGAAAACTCCCGGCGCCTCCTCCACGGTGACTAAGTTGAACCTCCTCCCCGCCGACGACGTGGGCTCATCGTCGGGCGTGGACCTCGAGCCGGGCGAGACGTTACAGAAGATTGTGTCGTTTGATTTGAGAGAGGAGGGGAATCACGTACTTGCCGTTACGGTGAGCTATTACGAGGCGACGGAGTTGAGCGGGCGGACGAGGACGTTTAGGAAGTTGTATCAGTTCATATGCAAATCTTCAATGATTGTGAGGACGAAGGCGGGGCCATTGAGAAGAGTGGGCGGTGAAGGGGAGGAAGGCAAAGACGGCGGGCCCAGGAGTCGGAGGTGGGTGCTTGAGGCGCAGTTGGAGAATTGCAGCGAGGATGTGATCCAGTTGGAGAACGTGCTACTGGATCTAAGGGATGGGCTAGAGTATAGCGATTGTAACTGGGAGATGGGAGGGGTGCCGAGGCCGGTTTTACATCCAAGCGAGGTGGAGCAGATTTGTTTTGTTGTGAGGGAGAAGGAAGCTGCGAGCGTGGCGGATGAGGCCGATGGGAGGACGGTGTTTGGGACGCTGAGTATTGGATGGAGGGGAGAGATGGGTAATAGAGGGTTCTTGAAGACGGGGCAGCTTGGATCGCGGAGCTTGAGGCAGTCGAGGTAGGCGGTGAGTTTAAGCTGGGGCTAGGAGATGGTGGAATGGTGCCATATTATTTTAATGTTATGATAAAAGGCCAATGATATACCGTAGTCTGTAGATCGCACGCAGCGTTGAGATATCTTGTATCAACATTATTCTATTATTCTATTGTAAAGGGGAATTCCATGCTAGTCCCCTAGTTCGTGATATCTTAGATGTGCAGCAACTGCAAAATGTGGGATCTTATATCCACATTGAGGACATATCTCATAACCGCTAAAATCATCGCCCACGGCCTCCCAATCCTCCTCCATCTCATCATAATCGTCACCAGTAGGGGGTGGTTTTCCCTGCACTTCTTTCGGGGATGATTGGATCCTGAATGGTCGTAATACTTCATCTTGCGTCTTGAACATAACCGAGATATCCCTCCCTATCCCGGCACCGTCATCGCTACCGGTCAAGACCATATTGGCCGCACAGATGTTCAAAAGCATAATTTCCCACTTATGGTCCCTTCCAGTTGGGAACTTCTTGAGCAGCGGCAGGACAGCCTCGGAGACGAGGCGGCGAGTCAACTCGTCCAGGTCTTCCTTTATTCCGAAAGCGAATGCCGGCAGCGGTCCAGAGCGGGAGATGCGCGAGAAATAGGACTGGTCGGCCGTTATCGGAGCATTTATCGAGAGTCGTAACGTCCTCGGGCGGGCAATCCATCTCTGTGTCGATAGTCTATGGGGATTAGTATCGTCGGCCATGAGATCAACCCGCATCCGGCGGAGCAGAGATTTGGAAACCTTGTGGAGCTCTTTGGTGATGGTGTCTAGGTTATCAAGAGGTTGTCTGTAGGTGTCTTCGATGCTAATCTGGGTGGGAACGTCGCTTGCGCTTTTCACTTCGGTGTCGTCCACACCGTGGAGCAGCGCCCACGCTCTATCTCCGGTTCCCCTTTCGGCACCAGGGCCTCCGAGTATGCTTTCAAGCAAAGCTGGTGACATCCCCGGATAAATGCGGACTTCGCCGGCCGTCAAGGGACAGTCGTGCGACATGGGCTCGGGAGGAGGTAAATCCGGTCTTAGCTTCATAACGAGAGCTCTTACGGCCTTGGAGCCGATATAAGGTACCTGGCGGAGAACGTGGCGGTCCACGAAAGCGGAGACGTCTTCTTCTCTGAGAGCAAGGAGAGTAGTTTGGTTTCTGGGTTTGTTCTTGTTCCCCGCCATCTTACTGAGGATCTTGTTCGTGGAGATGCCGCAAGTGGACGTGAAGCCGAAGTCGTTCTCCAGCTTCATCCTGAGGTAATATGCCAGGTGAGAACCGAGTAAGAGTCTCACACTGAGGGGGTCGCTCATGTCTATGGGGTCATCGGTGAAGCGCTCTACGCAGCCGGCGAATCTCGTTAGGTCACATATGAAGCCCTTTTCGGGATCATTCTTGGAAAGGAAGAAAAAAGTTGACGAAAGCGATGCGCGGTTTAGACAAAACATGTTGTAGTCGATAATGTCCGTCACATCTATGGGGTGTAAGTGACGGTTGTTTCATCCAAGGAAATGAGACAACTCACCCATAAAGACCTCGTCGAGGCCAAGCTTCTCCACTCTCCCATTCCAAGAGTAGGATCTGAGTACGGCATACAGCTTCTTGCTCACATCCCGAAACGGAGTTAAGTCCTCACCATCAATGATGACGATATCAGGACAAACCTTCTTAGCGGCGGAGATCTGTGAGAGCTTGGCAACTCCACGGCCTCGTGCTACGTAGTTGCATGTCGCTAAGATCCCCTTTTGCTTAACGCCGACCGGTAAGGTCTTGAGGGCTGGATTTTGATTCTCGAAGACGGAGGCGTAGAAGCAGTCGTAGTCCTAGGCAGGCAACCAGAGGGCGTGAATCAGTTTGAGAAACCCCGGGGACTAAGTCGATTACCTAGTGGATGATGTCTTTATTAGGGTTCATCTTACAAATTGGAGGATAATTCGATCATTCTTCCTTTTCGGTGGCTTTGGAGGCGGCGGATCCATGCCGTCGTGGTCTGGAAGTTCTGCGTGTTCCGAGTCTGGGTTCACGCATGACAGAACCAGCTGAGGTGTAGATGGTTTTAGCGAGCTGCGCTTGAATCCCGACTGTCAACCAATCCAGTGGTTGAAATTAATGCTTCATCGCCAAGCCAGGTCGTAGTTGAGGTGGCATTCAGCGCTAGCTTAGCACTCGGGCGCAGGAGCTAGACCCTGTATTGGTGCTGTCCTTGATGGGCGTTAGCGGTCGCGATTGATCAAATTGATGCTGGCTCATCCATCACCAAAATTGGCCCCAATGAACCAATTCGTCCGATTGATTTCCAACCACAACTGCTATACCAAAGGATCTGAAGGCCCAGGAAAATCCAGTGACATTGTGCACAAGCACGGTAAGTTGATCGAGGATAATTTGGGGCATTTTACTGCCGATCTTGTGGCGCTGCAGAAGAGAAGCGGAGGTGCCGAGAACAGAGATTCTGGATGGGAACATCACCAAGATGAGCCCTCCTCGCCGGTTCCCTCTCACTGAACTTTACTTGCGTAAAAAAGAAAATAACTTAGAAAAAATCAACTTGTTTCCTTGTGTACAATAACCATTTGTCAATGTCTTGGTCCAGAAGGTACTGATCAATTCCAGCGACCGAGTTATTACTCCAGTATCACGACCGAACATCCCAGCTGAGCACTGAGCATCCCGGCAGCCTGGTCATCCTCCTCTTGGTATAACCGTGAGCCGAGTTCCCAATCCAAAGATACTTCAAATTGCAAGATACGTAGACTCTAGGATGGGGGCCTAGTGAATCTTAGAGAATGTTGGCTGCAGGATAAGAGCCTCCACGTCAAAATGATAGGTGATTAGATTGAAGATGGGCTCCCTCTCTCTCTCCACACCCTTATTACTCAACAAGCACCGGACAAACTGACGGAATATCTCTCAGGACTATCGCCAAGGAGAACTAGTCCGGAGATATCCGTCGCTAAACTTCTCCCATAGAGGAAAGAGGCACAAAAGCTAAGTCCAATGGCGGACGCCGCCTGGCTAACATTTCGAGCATTCGGTGGGCGGGAGAGAAGAGGGACTTGCGAGGAAAGCCTAGCCTACCCTTTGAGGTTAGCCCCTCTTGTGTTACGCTTCTTTTGAAGTGTGGCGCCTTGCAAATTATAATGCATTCGGGATTTCCGAGGAGGATGGCTGGACGCGGGAATATCGTCAACGAAGGCTACAGTAGTAGAGGCAGACCGAGTCCTCCAGCTGAGAGCATCGAGGAGCAAGAGACGAGAGTACCGCATCCCCAATGCTTACAGACTAGACTGTATTCGAACTACCGTCACGAAGACGAAAGTGTTGGGGATAGAGAGGAGGCGGTCAAGCGATAATGGTGGGAACCAAGACTTGTGTGGCCCAGTGTTGTGGGTGCAGGCTCTGGAGTAGGGCTGGTCCCATACATATCGAGGCCAACACGTGAAAGAAGGGAACCAGGATCCGCTGTAATATCCCGTATCCATGGCTTTTGTGGAAATCGGTCTTGATTCCTATCTGCCATCAGTTAATCCCTCCTCACTCCTCCCCTGTACTTTAGGGAGACTGCAGTTGGGGCTTTCAATGTGCTGGGAATCTCACGAGCCACCTCCTGGCAGTAAGAAAGCCTGGTCCAGATTGGGGTTGGCGGGGAATCACTCAAGCGAGCCCAGATGGGATCGGCCCAACCGAGGTCTGTTTCTCCCCTGTTCTTTTCTTCTTCTCTTTTCTTTTCCCCCTTTTTCTATTTATTTATTTTCTGGCTCTTTAATCTTCATGGAGATGGGGTTCTTTGATACTGGTATAAGTGAGACTTGTTCCCGTCGAATGTTAGCGAAGATAAGCAACATTGTGGTGATCCGGTGAGACTTTGTGTGTAATATGAGGAAGACCAAGTTGCCCAAGCGTCAAAAAGACCAAGAAGTAGGAATGCATGAAACCATTCAACGAAGTTCGCTGGTTGGGTCCGGGGCTGTTGTATCTGCAGTATTTCAAGTATTTCAACAACTTACTCCGGCGACCGAATCCAACCAGAACGCAGCCGCCATTGGCAATAACAGAGCCGCCGTTGACGCCAGGGGGTTCTTGTCTGTAAATCTGTGATGAGCCTCCGTCAATTGGGACAGGACACAGACTTGGCCTTGGCAATATTGGCAATAATTGCCAGCCTCTTTCGGGGAATGGGCTTTGACAATCAGTCACCAGGGCTTTGGTTTCCGAGTCCCGACTGAAGGGGAGGCCGATGGAGGGATGGATCCCTCCCTCTCATCCATCACCCATGTCCCTCTCCTCCTCATCGAAAGGCGGGGTCGTTCCGGCTTGCTGTGGGCGATAGCCGCCAAATCCAGTCAACACACCCAAACAGCCGCCCGCCTCGAACCATCATTGGCGACGATCCATGCCACTTCCGGCCAAGACCAGATCTGGTTGGCGCTTGCGGCCATCACCCTGCATGCCACTATCGCTCGTCCCCTGCACGATCCTCACCAACCATAGGCCAGGGATGGCAGCTCGCTGAGGTTTTCCGATGTGCTCTTTTTCTCTCGGTTGTGACCCTGACCACTGGCGACATTCGAGCAGGCGCCCATCACACATCACTCCAGGGTCCAGGCCCGAGGTTCGTTTTGCTGTCCCAGTCTCTCTCCCTCCAGACCTTGGGCCTCTTTGGGGAATGAAAATATGTGGAGCCTGTGAGATCCTTCGGTCGCGTTTAGGAAGCACGAAGTAAGGTCTTGGGATGCTGGGGTGCCAGTGCGCCGCCACCCTCTTCTTCTCGTCACATTGCTGTGTCTGATGAGGGAGCATGGAATGAAGGATCAAGTCTGAGTCACTTTCCCCCGGCAATTTCACTCAATTACCTTCTTTGTTTTGTTCCTTTAACTATGGAGCGAAGCGGCAGAGTAGGCGAGCACACCAATTGCGAAATAAAGAGTATAAACAAGAAATACATTAGATGATTCGAGTCGAGTGAGAATGTTCCCACCACGACATGCAGCATGCAGCATGGTACATATCACCCACCCTTCCCTCGAGTGATACTCGGATCCTTCACACCCCGCGGGCGTCAATCAAGTGCTTTCTGATTTTTTTCCCAAGCCCGCAGAGTGTGTGACAGACCCATGGTCATGAGGGGTCGACTGTTAGTCTGTTGTTCTTCTTCTTGTTTCTTAAATAGCCGCCGAGTCCCCCTTCCATGTCGTCTGTCTTCTCCGCCCCCAACTCTTGATCTTGAATCGCTATTATTATTGTTTTAGGGTTCGATCTTAGGATCCGGGTCTGTTGATCAGCCTGTCCTTTTTATTTTTATCGGATTGTCATACCGTGGCTTCGACGTTGCTGGCTGTTGGTTTTGGCTTCTTCCACTTTGATCCAACAGCACTGCTCAGCCTCCGCTTCCTTCGGTCGCCCTGCCCGCCGCTTTGTTTGTTGACGAGTCACCACTCTCGTCTTATTTTAATACGAGGCCTTATAAGGGCTTTTCGTCGCCCCAGTTCCGATCAAATCGTTACTGGCACTTTCCAACTTGCACGTCGAAAAGTCTGGCCGATTTGACACCCAAGGCCCCTTCGCCGCGATGGCTTCTCAACCAAGTAAACCTCGGAGACCAGCCCTCCAGATCAACACTACTCAAGTTCCTCATTCCAAAATATCCTCCTCGAGGAAAATTGTCATGGTCAATCCGAAGGACCCGACCGCTTTCAATACGCTATCCAATGTATACGCCACCGTCATCGACCGCAAGACTCCCGTGCAAGCGGAACCTCTTACCGCCATCAAGACTCGGCGACCCCTTCAGATCCAAACGGTGGGACTCAAACCTACCGAAGACACCAAACGGACAGTCACGCCTTACATCCCCCATGGACCAACATACCCCGAGACGCCTCTCACGGCCCACCCAAAATCTCCCATGAACAACCCCGAGTTCGTCTTTCCAAGCACAATGACCAGCACTCCTCCTCTTTCTGCCGGCCCAGTCGACCCTAACACTCCGTGCTTTTCCTTTGCGCCTTCCGACATGGCGAGGAAACTCAGTGTTAGCAACAACGAGGTCACCACGCCATGCCTAACGGCAGTGCCTACAACCCCACGTCAGGGCAGAAGCGGCCCTATCTACAAGGCCCACCCGCCACCTTATACACACCCGCGATCTCTCCACAGCATCCTCCGCAACTCTCCTCTTCCTCCCTCCAGTGCTCGCGTGCCTCCCTCGCCGCGGAGACAGTCCTTACGTCTACAAGAGAGGGCAGCGAAGCGCGTTGGTTACAACAGCCCTCTCGAACAAACAATCGTTAATAGCAAGTACATCTTCTCGCACGTCGACCTCCTTTCCGAGGATGCATCTCCCTCACCCATGTCCCCCGATCCCATACCTCAAGTCTTGCCCACAATCGAGGTTGAAATACCATCCGCTATTGGTGGCGAGACGAGGGATGGCGGGATGACTCCGGGCCCCTTGGAAGACATGAGACGCAAGATGGCTGGACTCGGAACCTCATCGCCCCTCACGGCCTCGGCGGGTATCCGCAAGCGAAAGAGGAAGGAAAAGAGGCGCCACTGGACTTGGACCATCAACCAAGACGACGACCCTGATGAAGAGGTTGGCGGTGCTATCGCGGCCCTTCGCGCTGCCGAGGCGGCGGCAAAGGCGAAGAATGCAACCCCTACGACGCCACTAAGATCCGTTGCTTCGGCGACTCACTCTTCGGTCTACCCTCAGCCAACCATTTACGTCTTCGACTCGGCGTCGAGTCTTTGTAGCCAGGACTCTGGTCCGGAGCACGAGGATATCGAGATGTCGGATTCGAGTAGCTTCTTGTCCGCGAATAGCAGCCGGTCCGTGACTCCTCACGAGATGGAGTTGGACGAGCTTACACCATTGGTGCAGACCAGCCAGTCGGGCTTTTCGGTGACGAGGGCGACGAGGGCGACGAGGGCGGCGAGTCTGGCGCGGAGTGAGGCGAGTGAAGTGGATGAGGACCGCACCGGTGAGAGGAAAGATACACCTATACCTCCAGATCTTGTGACATCCTAAGATACGGTGTCCCTCTTTTCGGGACATGGCCCTTTCTCCTTGTTCTCTTTCATTTTCCTATTTTTCTTCTTCATATTCTCGGTGCATTGTTTTAGTTTACCATCTTGCCTTCATTTTGCTTGATGATTATTGTTTCAATTGGCTTTCGTGGTGGGAACGGGGAAACTGAGGAGGAAGCATTTTCTGTATTATATATTGATGTATTCAGCGGATTTTCTTGCATTTTAGAGATGGAGTCTTCACGAAGTCATGAATTTGGGAGCTTGGGGATCAAGCTCAGGAAGGGTTGGATTTTCTGCGATTAGTTTTGGGGGGAGGAGTAGATAGGGCTTTGACATAGTTAGCACAGACTGAAGAGCATATTCGTAGGAACTCTTGAAATAACATCACTAAAAATGAACATCGAATTGACCAATGTCGAAATTGTATGCATGCTCAATCAATCTCAGTGTCTCACTGAGTTACAATCATTTCTAAACCCTCGATCTAATCCATGATGAGCGTGGCACTTGGACTGGCTTCAAGTCAATCTGGTTTCCCCCACACTATCTTATCGATAAGGGACCCTAAAAGTCCTGGCGGCCACAGCCAATTGCCATCAACTGCTAAATTGCCCTTGACACTTGCTTCACAGTTTTTGACCGACCAAAAAAAGTGGGAAACTGGCAGGAAAAAAAAAAAAATTAGGAAAAAAAAAATATTTTGTAGCCCACCGCCTTCAGCAGAGGGGCCGAGAAGTTGAGAGGAGGCCTTCGACAACATCCCAACTTCAAGACCGTAGAAGCGCACAACGCAGGCCCAATTCAAGATGGCCAGCCCGACGCTTCAAGAGAAGCTTGACAAGATCAAGTCCCCCGGTCTTCAAAGCCAACAAAAGGTGAACGATTTAACCACTTACACCTGAAATCCCCTGGTGGTCCTTGGAGCTAACTCGCCGCAGAACTCTTTGATCCTCGAAGCTGTCGAGGCTACGTTAAAAGAGCAAAAGACACCCCAGACCGCCACGAGCTACTTCGCCGCCCTTCTGGCTCTCCTAAACCAACCGAACAATGCCAACAATACCGAGATCCTCACTTCCGTAGTCTACCTCCTCGACGTCGTCACGCCTTTCGCCCCACAGCCCCTCCTCCGGGCCAAATTCACCCAGATCCTCACCGTTCTCGCCCCCTTACTACAGCGCAAAGATGCCGAAGCCATCCTCCTCCGGTCATCGATTGGGTGTCTTGAGTCTCTCCTGCTCGCCCAGGACTCGTCTGCCTGGGAGCTCTCCGTGTCCCAGATCGGGCCTCGAATGGCCGTCTTCGACCTTTTGAACCTGTCGCTGAACCCGAAGCCCAAGGTCCGCAAGAGGGCGCTAGATGCCTTGAAGCACGTCCTTAAGACACCGCCTCCTAGCCCTTCGCTCGATCACCCCGCCTCCGATATGTGCGCGCACAGCGCCATGAAACACCTAGAAAACCTCGCCGAAGCTGCCGCCCGACAGAGGAAACACAAAAACTCTACCGATCAGGACCCGGCTCTCGTACATGCCCTGCAACTTATCAAGGCCATCGCGAGCTCGAGTGGTGGCTGGCCGAGCAAGCAGATCGAGCCGCTCTGCGAGCTTCTGCTGCGCATCGCCAAGTCTGGAAATGAGCATATGACTATGGCTACCTTTGATATTTTCGAGATGATCTTCTCCGGTATGGCCGATGAGGTATCTTCTTCCAAGCTGCCGCGCTTGATGGAGATTATTTCCGAGCTGCAACCTGCGCCGAACGATACTCAACTCGTACCCCCGTGGTTGGCTATCTTGTCGAGGGGTTACGACGTATCTGCCCAGTTGGAACCCGACGAGACCTTCCAAAAGCTCCCTGACCTCTTCACAATGGTGTCCAAGTTCCTCGAGTCTCCCTCCCAAAATATCCGCATCTCTGCCTCGGAGTGTCTGGTGTCCTTCATGGCGACTTGCGTTCCTAGGCAGGTCATCCTCGAGCCCTCCATCTACGATCAGAAAATCCTTGAGAAGATTGCCAGGCAAGCGGAGTCGCTTTTGAGCGTTCAGTACCAAGCCGCGTGGTTGGAGACTTTCAGCGTCCTCGGCGCCATGTACGATTCGCTGCGGTGGGCAGCGTACCCCATCATGCTGAACATCACGAGGCTCATTGGCGAGATTAGGGGCAACGACTCCTTCCACAAGAAGAAGCAGGCCGACGAGGTCATTGGAAAGGCCGTCCGCTCGATGGGCCCCGAGGCCGTTCTCTCCGTCCTTCCCCTAAACCTCACCAAGCCCGTCAAGGGCCAGCCCGGACGTGCTTGGATGATGCCCATCCTTCGCGACTACGTGAGCAACACGAACTTGGCGCACTTCAAGTCTGAAATGGTGCCGCTCAGTCAAGCCATGTTCCAGCGGGTTCTCGACCACGGCCAAGCAGAGAAGACGATGGAGGTCAAGATTTTCGAGACCTTGGTCAATCAGGTTTGGTCGATCCTTCCGGGGTACTGCGACCTTCCTCTAGATTTGACGGAGGCGTTTGACCAAGGCTTCGCCGAGATCTTGGCGAACATTCTATATCAGCAGGTTGACTTGAGGTTAGATGTCTGCAGGGCGCTTAGGATGCTCGTGGACTCGAACCAAGCAATCGCTTCTATCGAGGAGGAAGAGGACGACCTGATTCTTCAGAGCCGCGTTACAAGAGCCCAAGCGAAGGCGAACCTCGAGTACTTGGGCACTTTCGCCGCCAATATGTTGGCTGTTCTATTCAATGTCTACACACAAACTCTACCTCAATCTCGCGGCCCTATCCTACAAACGATCAACGCGTTCCTCAGCATAACCCCCAACAGCGAGCTCATGGAAACTTTTGACCGGGTTTCGAAGCTCCTCGCCGCCGAGCTCCAGAAAGAGCCTCCCAAGGAGAAGCCCAAGGGCCAGAAGCAGGAGGACAAGATGCCCTCTACGAGCAACACTCTCATGGACCTCGTCATCACCATGTCCCCTTACCTCCCCCGAGATAGCTACAGCGCGCTCTTCGAGATCGCCGCCGTCGTCATCGCCAGGGAGGCGGAGCCCCAACTGCAGAAGAAGGCCTACAAGCTCATCCCGCGACTCGCCGAGTCCGAGATCGGCAAGCTCGCCCTCCAAGAACGCAACGGCGAGCTCCAGGCCCTCCTGATCGCCAACTCCGAAAAAGTCTCCGCCCCCGCCCGGCGGGAAAGACTCGCCGCAATCTCTACCCTGATCCCCTTCATTCCCAGCACGTCCCTCCACTTCATCCCTCAGATCTTGAGCGAGGTCGTCATCTGCTGCAAGGAGAACAACGAACGCGCGCGAGAAACCGCCTACAGCCTTCTCGTCCAGATGGGTAACCAGCTCGAGACCCACAAGGGCGCCGTCGTGGATAATAGCAAGGTGTCTCACATGCCTAACGACGCGCCGCCCGTGACGGCCAGCATCGAGGAGTACTTCACCATGGTGAGCGCCGGTCTCGCTGGCAGCACGCCGCACATGATCTCGGCGTCTATCACGGCGCTGAGCCGCATCCTCTACGAGTTCCACGAGCAGCTGAGCACCCAGACGCTTACGGACCTCGTCGAGACGATGGACCTGTTCCTCACTTCGAACAATCGCGAGATCGTCAAGAGCGTGCTGGGGTTCATCAAGATCTGCGTTCTTCGCCTGCCACAGGACCTCATGCTCGCGCGGATGCCCACGCTGGTCCCCAACCTGATCGTCTGGAGCCACGAGCACAAGGGTCACTTCAAGGCCAAGGTCAAGCACATCGTTGAGCGCATGATTCGCCGCTTCGGTTATGACGTTGTGCACGATAACTGCCCCGAGTCGGACAGGAAGCTCGTCGTTAACATCCGCAAGACTAAGGAGCGGACTAAGCGCAAGAAGGATAGTGCGCGTGAGGGCGGCGCTCAGGGTGAGGAGGGTGAGAGCGGCGACGAGGAAGAGCAGCAGGATAGGAAGTTCGATAACGAGTACGATGAGGCGCTTTACAGCTCCGACTCGTCGGACGGATCAGATGCCGAGGGTGACGAAGGTGCGAACCGCAACCGAAACAAGGGGCCTAGGAGTAAGAGAGAAAAGGGAGGTCGGGCCTACATTATCGAAGACGAGGACGAACCCCTCGATCTCCTCGACAAGCGTGCCCTCGCCAACATCTCCACGACGAAGCCCGTCCGCATGCGCCAGCCCACCAAGTCGAAGGCCAGGTTCGACCTCGACGGCAAGCTCATCCTCGGACGGGACGACGAAGGAGGAGACGCCATGGACGTCGACGACGCTTCGGGCGCCGGCGGAGAGTCCGGTGTTGGCGCGTACGTCGCCGCGCTCAAGGGCAAAGACGCCGCACGGAGGATGCGCGGGGGCAAGCTCAAGTTTTCGAATAAGCGCAGCGGAGGGGGTGACGATGATGATGAAGATGAGGAGATGGATCGGGAGGATGCTATGGCTGTGAAGGAGAGACTGAATAAGTCGCCTCGCGGTAGGGGCAGAGGTCGGCCGTTTAATGGTGGACGGGGACGGGGTGGACACGGACATGGTCGGGGAGGGATGAGTGGGAAGGGAGGCATCGCTGCTGGACGGAGGGGATTGGGTGTTGAGAAGAGACGTGGGGGGTTCAATGGGGGAGGAGTTGGGAAGCCTAGGGGGAGGAGGTGAAGCATATGAAGTAGATTGAGATGATTTCATGGGATAGGTTTGTCGTTTTTCAACGTTTTTGTTTGGGTTTAGAACTGCAGTTTGTAGGCCTTATGGTCTGGTTTTAAAAGTCATTATACCTCGTCCATCATTAGGAATGATAAAAAAAGCCGTTATAGATCTTATTATTCAATTTGCCAAGATCCACGTTTGAAACAGAAAAAAAGAGGCAATGTTAGAAGAAAGTCTTGTTCTCTTAGGGAAAGTTGGTTGTAGTTATTAAGTCCTACGTCGCCCGAGAACGCTCCCACGACTTAAATCTACAAGAGTTATAGCACATTTTCATGTATCTCACCATCAAAATTCCATCCTCATCGAAACAACCTCGGTGAAAATCTTCGGGCAAGAAAGAAAAAGTCCAGCAGGGTCCGGGAAAGCCGGCGTCAACCTACTGTACCAAGTATTTACTCTTCGCCAGTCGTATACCTCGGGATCCATCGATCTAAGTGGATGACGAGGAGATATCCTGGCGGGGGGTGGTTTTGGGGAACTATTTTTCTTTTCCCATCTTTTACCTTTGCGGTATTCTTTGTGCGTCTTTTCTACGTCTTGCTGTTGAGCAATGACTGCACGATGTGGACGTTCTCTGCTGTAGGGTTAGTGAAAACCTGGCTTTTGGGGAAATGCCAGCCTACGACGGCCAGAGAATCGGCTTCGGGAGGACCTCCCATGGAGCACTTCACAAAGACGAGGCGATGTGAAATGGCCATTGAGAATATCTCATCTCTTTCAATTCTCTGAAAACAAAAGTCTAGCTTGGCCTCGAGTGAGAGGCGAAAAAGTCGAGAGCTCCCGTCTCGAGGCCAAGGCCTATATGCTGATGCCATGTCATGCCGGGTCGAAAACGCTTGAACGCCAAGAGGTATCGTCGGGAACGAAGAAAAAGACCAGACCACATAAAAAAAGAACCCCTCCCGACGAACCTTGTCCCGCCCTTCTCTTCTTTTTTTCCATACCAAACTCCGATTTTTGGTATCTTCGCTCCGTCCCCTCCCCTCCTCGTCAAGTCATCGCTTCCGTGAGGGGGAAATCATGATATGAACCAGAATTCAAGTTTTGCGAAAGAGATGCCGTCAATTCATTCCATGGGCCAATGGTTTTTTTTGTTTTTGTTTTGTTTCCTTTTGAAGGAGGAGGTTTTACTCGTCCTTGGTGCGAGTCTCCCGGCCGCGCTTGATGTTCTCAAGGATGGCCTCACGGTCCTTGTCGATCTTGAGCTTGGTGATGACGACGCTGCTGGGGTGGATGCCGACAGGAACGCTCTGGCCGGTGGCCTTGTCACGGGTGACGCGGTCGACGTGGATCACATACTTGAGGCGGTACACGGAGGTGACCTTGCCCTCGCGACCCTTGAACGAACCACGGACAATGGTGACCTCGTCGTCCTTCCTGATGGGGATGGAGCGGACCTGTACAAGCTCAGTTAGCACATGGGCTGAAAAATGAGCCTTGTAGTAGGCAGGAATTGCGGGCGATCTCTTACGTTGTGCTTCTCACGGAGCTCCTTGCTGAGGGGAGCGCTCATGATGACACGACGAACGCTGGAGGGGGCATCGAAGTGAGCCTTGCGCGACTTGCGCCTGGAGTTGTGGGAAGCTGGAAATCATTTCTATCAGTATTTGGAACTTGCAACACGATCAATTGTAACGCTCTTTCAGGAGTTGCTACTCACCGTTCTTCATTTTGTCGGCTGGTGATCTGGAGTTGTTGTGGTTAGTAGACTCGGGATGGGTTGAACGGGGGAAATTTCTGGGAGGGATATTCTTCTGTGGGTTTTAAAAAAAAGTGATATTGCACTAATGGCCCTGAACACGTGACTGAAATTTCTGGACGACCCAGAATGAGCTGACATAAAAGCTTGGGTGGGGCCGATCTCAATGCCCGGTTACAACGAAATCGCTTTATCGAAGGCATCTCACCTCTCTTCGGCTCCGAAGCTATACTGCTCCGAAGCAACATCCGTGTGGAGACCAAGCTAAGCCTCCACCTACAACCCTTAACTGCAGCATTGCGCAGACCAATTTTGACAACTTGCACTCAAACCGTGGCATGGAGAGAACGACAACCGACAAGTGTCGCAGTCGACGCCTCGAACAACGGCCAACATTGGTCGAAGGCGTGGGAATGCCCGGAGGAGGTAATTGACATTGCACCTGAGCCTAGTTTCGCTTGACGATGGATGAACTTAATATCTGGGCATATCTCAATTGCCTGAAGTTGATCAGCTCCAAGAGCACATAAGGATTAGAGGGAGCAAAGAACTTGGTACGAGGCGGTTTGCCTGTGCTTTGACGCCTTCAAATACACGACGAGTAGGTTCACGGCTTTGGAAAATCCTGCCAATACGTGGACTGACTTGGAAAAAAATCTAGTTCGTCTATAATACCTTTTCCTTCTAGTATGTAAGGGGAGTGATTATCCAGTTATTCATACAGTCGAGTATCTATATACAATACATGGCCACCTTTGTGCAGGCTTCGCTTCTTTTACTCCGGACTTGGTGGCGCCACAAACTTGCCATTGTTGTCATATCGCGCCTCTGCATTCGACAGTTAGAAAACTTAGAAAAAGATACCTCTTAAACGCAGCGAAGAGAAAGAAGAGGGGGGGATCTTACTGAAGAAAGTATAGTTCAAGGTAACAGTCTTAACATTCCTCATGTTGAAATCATTCAACAAATCCGGATCAAGATAGAAAAACACAGGCATATCCACCGTCTCGCCCGCATTCAACCTCTGCTCCTCGAAGCAGAAGCACTGAATCTTGCTAAAGTACGGCGCTACCTGCGCGGGGGTAACGCTGTACGTCGCGACGCCGATGATGTCCTGGTCGCTCGTGTTCGTCGCCGTGTAAAAGGCAAGCGCCGTCTCGCCAGGGAGCACGCGCACCTCCTTCTGCTGCGGGGTGAACTTCCAGGGTAGGACGTCGGAGACGGAGGAGGCGAAGGTTACGCGTATTCGGGGGGCATCGGTGACGGGCTTGAGGCGGTTGGCGAGCTCTTCGGCGTCTTCGGGGCCGGAGTGGGCGCGGACAGGTTGACCACCCCAACCGGTCGTTTGGCAGATCTGTGGAGGTGGCAATGGTTAGGCTTCACAAGGAATAAAACGAGCCGATCAAGCGGTTTCCGAGAGAGGACGACAATAATATAAATCAAGAACCCACCATCTTATACAAAGGCACCGAGCCGTAGGAGAGCGCGACAGTCGCCAGGATGACACTCAGCGTATAATAACTGCACGATACGCCGATCAGCCAACTTCTCGGTACTGGTCCCGAACTTGTTCCTCCACAAATGCGAAGCCCAAAAAACAAACGTACCTGGTCGTTCGGTTCTTCTGCTTATAATGTTCGCGCACCTGTGCTATCGTCTCCTCGGCCGTGGGCCTATTGGGTGTCGTCTTGGGCGGTGGTGTCGTGCTCGAGGCATGGCGACGGAAGCCAGACTGAGCCCATTGTCGGGATTGTTGGCGGGCATTCTGACGAGCGAAGCAGGCGAGGGCCCGCTGCGACTGCTGCAGGCGCCAGGAGAGGCTCCGGAAGCTATTCATCGTTCATGGCGGTACTCGCGGTGGCGTGCGGGTTGGAAGAGAGGACGTTGGAAATAATCATACGGTTTTCAAGGTTCTTTGGAGAAGACTTCACTAACACGATGACTAAGTCGGGGGCCTGAAGTTGATGGTTTTTTCACAGGGGCCTATCAGCGCCACGGGGTGTTTCTGTCCCGAGTCGGGCGATAGAATTCCGGGGCCTAGAATTCGTGGGTTGACCCCACTATGAACTGCTGATGTGCACCAATTTTTCCTCTGTCACGGCACCTGTGCTGTGGTCTTGAACAAGGTTCTCGTTGTCCAGCTTTTCGTGTAAGTGTGGTGAGCAACATCATCAAACATCAAGATCAAGGACTGGGTAAACAATTGATTTCATATTTCGGCTATACATGAGCCACTATCTCCAATGCATTCCTGTCACATCCAGAGACAGTGGCTTCTCGAATTATGCAGCCTAATTATAGAGGTCCGAGCTGGCTGTCTGGGAGATCACATGAGCCGCTTCACCAGAGTCCCGGTTTCAAGACGATCGCCGGACAAGCTCGCTTGCATCGAACTCGAATTGCTCACGTAGTCTTGTTGAGAATTCACTTTGCTATACCTGTTATCATAGCTTGGTTTCTTTCCCCGTAGCTTAACTATCAGATTTTCGGTTTCTGCATGCTCAATGCCTCCTCTATCCCCTCGATCTCAGCCGTAAGTCCTCTCTCAATGGCTTAAGTGCCCCACCAAAATCCAACTGAAGAGCGAGACTCAGTCATGGCGCAAGTGCCAACCTCAGCAATTCACTAACCCTCACTTACAGTAAGAAAATCGCCGTCGTCGGCAGCGGCTGCGCTGGCCTCGCAGCCGTCTGGGCTTTAAAGAAGACTCACCACGATGTCTTCCTCTACGAATCTGCCGACCGGCTCGGCGGGCACACCAACACCGTCGAGTGGAAAGCGGGGAAGTATACCACGACGGTCGACACGGGCTTTATCGTGTTGAACGCGGCCACCTACCGTGAGAATTCTTCTCTTTATTTTATTTCGTCGGTCTATGTAGGAAACTAGAGCCATTGACACTTGTGTAAATTCAAAACAGCCAACTTTATCAACTTTCTCAAGTCCGTCAATGTGCCCATTGATCCCACAGACATGACCTTCAGCATCTCGCGTGACCGCGGACTCTTCGAGTGGGCAGGAACAAGCCTCGACTCAATCTTCTGCCAGAGGCGGAATCTCTTCTCGCCTCGGTTCTGGCGCATGGTATTCGACATCATTCGCTTCAACCAATTTGCCTTAGACCTCCTTATCGAGGATCACGAGAGGAGTACACCGAGCGACGAGCCGCTGGTGAACGGTTACCACCCCCTCAATGCCACCATTGGCGAGTATCTAGAGCGGGAGCGCTACTCCGACGCCTTTAGAGATGACTACCTCATCCCCATGGCGGCTGCCGTGTGGAGCACTAGTCCGGACAAGTGCAGCCTCGAGTTCCCCGCCATCACCCTCGTCCGCTTCCTCTGGAACCACCATCTCCTCTCGACGATATCCTCGCGGCCACAGTGGCTCACTCTGAGGAGCTGCGGCCAGAGCTATATCGATGCCATCATGCAGGGCTTCCCACGTAGCCGACTCTTCCTCAACACGACGGTCGAATCCCTCGCCAACGACCCCGACGGCAAGGTCAGGTTAAAGCTCTCCAACGGATCATCATCACCCGTATACGACCACGTCATCCTAGCCACCCACGGTGATCAAGCGTGGTCCATCATCCAGAGCTCCGCCACCAAGGACGAGAAATCCATCATGTCCGTGTTCAAGACGTCCCTCAACAAGGCCGTCCTTCACTCCGACCTCTCCCTCCTGCCGCAGAGCCAGAAAGCCTGGTCTTGCTGGAACTACATCACCAAGTCTAGCCCCACGGGGAAGGCTAACATCGACACCGTCTGCCTCACTTACAATATGAATCTCCTCCAACACATTCCCCGGGATACGTTCGGTGACGTTCTCGTCACTCTTAACCCTCTGCATAAGCCACACCCCAGCAAGACTCAGGGCGAGTATCTCTACACGCATCCACTTTACACACCTGAGGCCGTCCGCGCCCAGGAACGTCTCCACAAGATCCAAGAGCGCAGGGGCATTAGCTATGTGGGTGCCTGGACAAAGTACGGCTTCCACGAGGACGGGTTTAGTAGTGGGCTTGCGGCCGCGGAGAGACTCGGGGCCAAGTTGCCGTTTGAGTTTAGGGACTCGACGTATAGTCGTGGGCGGAGGCCGGAAATCGGTCTGCGAGATTGGATACTGAGACTATTTCTCATTCTCATACAGCTCTTTATTGTAGAGACTGTTGAGCGCGTGTTTGGATCGAGGAAGGCAAGGACAAGGCAGCAGGCGCCGGTGTCAAAGAGGAAGTGTACGTAGATGCAGATTCCGTGAGGGGAGCTGTCGTGCTATCTCAACTTCTAGTAGGAGGGGCCTGTCTTCATTAGCATATTCGCATACATTGCCAGCTTTGAGCACAAAACATTTTTCAAATTTTTTTTGGGAAGACACCGAGTTTTCTTTTCTGTTTTCAGTTAATTGGATATTTGAATTATGTCAATTGTTGATACACCCCATATCGGGAACTTTGCTATCTCTGTTTTTCAGACTCAAGCATCTTTGCATACGGAAACAATACCATAAGGGTCGAGTAATTTAGATCTTGCCCTTGTTGACAACAAAACCTTCGAGAGCAGCTACGAGAAAAGTTAGCGAAAACTAAAAGAGAATGACGAAAAATTCAGCAAATCAGTTCACTTACAAACAGCAGCCCACAGCCTGTTCTCCGCCTCGGGGAAGACGAGACTCCTGGGTCCGTAGAACACCTCGTCATCAACCTCCTCAGCATGTCGAGGCAGGCAATGCATAAACTTCCAGCCCTCCTTGGCACCGCCCCTCTTCGCGAGCTCATTCGTAATCTGGTAGCCAGCAAACGCCTGCAGGCGTTTCTTGGCCTCGGCCTCCTGGCCCATGGAGACCCACGTGTCAGTCACGAGGATGTCAGCGTCCTTGACGGCCTCCTCGGGCACTGTAGTCTCAATGAGCTTTCCGGGGGTGGCAGAGCTCTTGGCGGCAGAGTTGATGAGATCCTTCATTCCCTGGGGAATGCCATAGCCGGAGGGCGACGCGGAAGCGATGGTAGCACCTAACTTAACCGCCGAAAGAGCGAGGTCGAAGAGTACATTGTTGGAGTCGCCGATCCAGGCGATCTTGAGACCAGAGAGGCCGAGGTCGGAAGGATTTGATGAGGGGAAGTTTTCGTGAATGGTGAGGAAGTCAGCGATGGATTGGAGAGGGTGGAAATCATCAGAGAGGGCATTGATGACAGGGACGGAGGAGTGCTGAGCGAGGGTGGTGACGTCTGAGTGCGGGCCGACTCGGGCAACCATGCACGACGTCATTGAGGAAATGACGACGGATGTGTCATAGAGAGACTCATTCACCTATACACCTGGTTAGCATAAGGGAAACACATATGAAAAAAAAAAATAAAAAAAAAATGAAAAGCTGAAATGAGAACGAGAGCGCTCTGTAAAGCGGTCATAACAGTTGAGCGGTAGGGGAAGTGAGACCAACACCAAGCTGAATATCATCCTTGCCCAAGAACATCGCGTGTCCGCCCAGAAGCGTGACCGCCGCCTCGGTCGATACCCTAGTCCTGGTACTCCTCTTGCTGAACATCATCGCAACAGCCGTACCCATGAGTCCTTTCCTGAGCTCCTCGAGATGCTTCGCATCACGGCCCTTCACGAGGGTCTTGTGAGAGGCGGCATTGCGGACCAAGTTAGTGAACTCGGCCGGGGTGAGATCAGCTATCGTCATAAGATGACGAGGGGGGATCTGGGAGGCGGCATTGGTGTAGGAGCGAGTCTGCGTCCTGAGGCCAGTAAGAGCCTTTTTGGCGAGTCGCTTCGCTTGGTTTCGCATGATGGCGGCCCACGTTGATTCTCTCCGATTTTTTGGGGTGATGGGGGAATTGGGGATTTGAAGCTACAGATAAGCTCTTTTTGTTGGGAATCTTCGTGTAATTTACGTTGAAGAGAGTTTGGAAGGATGGTTCTGGGTATAATTTGGGGGTTTCACGTTGGAAGCAGGTTCAATGGCAAGAATATGGGGAGAGGGCTGGTGAGGGAGGAATTTGAAGATGCAAGTGTGTAAGTTGAGTTGGATGGGGGAAAAGCTCGAGTGTCATCGACCTTCAAAAAGTTGACTCAAAAAACCAAGGTCCAAGGCTTGGGGAGGTTTGATGGGGCATGGCAGGTACGAAGTAATAATAGTAGGTATAACTAGGCGTGGCTTCAATGGGCCGCATGCAAGCTGATAGGCTGGCACCAGGCGAAGGTGCATGTACAACATGAACAACCATGTACGAAGTACGAAGTAACAATGCATGTCGCCGAATCACTTCACCGCAATTGTCATCAGGATCAATTCACTGTTGGCAACAAAGTCGCCGGATCAGCCCTGTTTAACACTCACACCGCCTGGCCTGGCCGGGGAACTGCACACGAATCACCCGCTAATAACGACCAGTGCACGCTGTGCTCTCCATCATCTCAAGCATCAGCGTTTTGGTCAGTATTGTCTATGAATTGATCCAATGATTCCTTGAGAATGTCGGGTCTCCCACGCGGACCGAGTCGGTTTACACGAGTCCATGCTATGAATAGATTTCCGGGGCAACAACCGACTAGATGCTGCTACACTCATGCGCCTTTAACTCGGTGCTCGACTCAAGGTTACGGGCTGTTGACACCACTTTCTGTGAGACTATTCGCATAATCGAACCAACGCACAAAACAGTTCTTGGAAGGAAACCCAAGAATCTTTCTCCTACTCCACAGAGAGCCCAGATACTGATGGTTCATACATCCTCAGATCCAGAGCCTACTCTCCTTTTCTACATTTATATTATGCATCGCCAATTCGGATCTTGAAATGGCATGTCGGACACTCAACGGGACTGGTAACCTGTAAAACAAAAGAAGCACCAATTCTTAGAAGCGCCGCTGGAATGGTTTCTCTGCCCGGATAAAACAACTCTACCCCAACCGAGACCGAAGAAAAAGTTTGTCCTTGCGGAAAACTTAGACTCTTCGGCCCCTGGAGTTGAGCCAATAATCTTCGCACCGGGGGATTCAACTTTCTATAGAGAGGAAAGGAAGAAACAGAGCAAACCAGCATCGAGTGTGAAAATCTTTATACCCACGAGATTTTTGCATTTCACGTGATCCTCACTACTTCGTACAGACAGATCTGCTTCCGCAACCCGGAGATAAACGACCCACGTGACGCAAATCAAACTGCATTGTTCCAGACACTCAAAGCTTCATTGGTGTCAGATTTCGGACTGATGATGTAAGTCGACTTATCGATACGTAGCGTCGTTGCCGTTGGAGTCGGACAATCAACCAACCACTGCCTCATTCTATTCGTCTGCCTGTGACCATCCCCGACCACCTGTAATCCTCTCATCCAACGATCCCTCTCGAATCCAAAACCACCAACGCAGTTTCCCCGGCGGATATCTCGATAAAAGCACTCGTTCGCAAAGCGCTTCGCTTTCCCCAAAAGGTCTCGCGCCATCACCGTCCGCAAACAGCCATCCCTCCGCCCACTCTTCCTCCCTCCCCC
>NJFT01000299.1:0-41015 GCA_002221725.1 Scedosporium boydii
GCAGGTGGAAGAGAATGAGAGCAAAGTACGAAGTACCTAGTACAGATTGATGAATGAGAACGCACACCCTCCAGGTACTCCTGGTTTTGTGACAAGACAGACGGAGGTAAGAGAGGAGAGGAGACGGGAGGGGAGTGGGGAGAAGATCGAGTTGTCGAAGGCGATACGATCGTCCGGCCTGGGATGATCAAGGAGGCGATTTGGGGAACGGAGGGGGAATAGAGATGAACTACCAGTAAAGGAAAACGGAGAGTGGCGCTCGCAGTATGGGATGAGGTTGGGATTGACTCCGCAATGCTCTTTTCCATCCCCCACCCCTGCGCCAGTATAGGATATTGTGATTCCTGGTGTGCGGGTCTTCTTTTTGTGGGCAGCTCCCGGGCCGTGTTGTCAAGTCTGATTCTTCGGCAGTTCAAGGTTCGGTTCAACACGGACCAAGGTGAGGTCCGGACCCCGAAGCTTTGATAGGTTCAAGACTTGCCTTGATTGAGACGTGTGTCTGTGGGTCTGTGTGTGTGTGTGCCTGTGTGTGTGTGTGTCCGTCTGTGTGTGTCTGGTCCGTGTCTATGTCTGTGCCTACTTGTATGTGTATGCGAACTATGCATGTGTGTGTACTCAGTATATGCGTAGGCGTGTGTGGGACTGAATGGAGGATGCTGGTCGAGGGACCGGACAAGAATGGGAGAATGGAAGAATGGGAAAGGGATCCTTGACACCGATTGATGTAAGGCTCCCCAAATGGGCAAGTATGTCATCTCCATCTTACGAAGCGCATGTCATTCTCGTCTCCTCTCGTCCATCTTCCTCGTCATTCTGCAGCATCTCGCATTGTGCCATCGAGCATTTTTCCCATTTGCTGCTGTCCGATCGGCCGCCCGGAGTCCATTCCTTCTTCCGACCCTCTTCTTGACGTTTGCTTCAGACTGGGCGATAATAATCTACAATACGATAGAAGAGAATCAGATGTTTTTTCCATGTCAACCGTCACAACGTCACAAGCTAGGTGGACCTCGCGATCCTTCCCAAGGACACCTTTGACACCTTTCCGGGCCCCCGGTTTGCTTTTTCATTTTGTCCACTTCCTCTTTGAGCTCTGAGCTCATCCACTCTTGGCATGAGGCAGTTGAAATTGGCCTCTCTACAATCCGAATGGGGATAGACTGGTCGACGATCCTAGCCTCTTTCGGATACGAGGCGGTTAATCTTGATCTTGATGGTCATGATATTACATGTCAAAGAGGCGCTCAACGGGAGCTTTCTAGAAGAGGGGTAAATAAGATGGGCGTCGTGGATGGAGATGAAGGAGGGGAGCGGAGATGCAGCGTCAGCGCAGCCACAGGAGATTTGCAATAGCCTCAACAAAGAGTGTTGCACAAGGAACGCAGATAGAGTCGTATTCTGGGAGGAAAGCCAGGGACAGGGGGTTCATGTGAGGTAAGATAGACGCCCTGTGCTCCCCCTCGTTTTCTCCATTTTCCATTTTCTGGGTGCTGCGACTTTGTGTTCAATTGTTGGGACGGGGTCCCTGATATTTGCATCCGTGCATACGAAGATGGCAGCGTAAGGCAGAGAATAGCGTCTCTCGTCTCTTGTCTCTTGTCTCTTGTCTCTTGATAAGACGTCATGCAATTGGGGTTACCTTGAAGCTTTGAAGGCTTGCGGTCGATGGAGAGAGCAAACCTCTCCCGCGCAGAGCTACTTCGTACTATCACGAACGTCATTGCTCACACTCGCACTCACACTTGACAGAGTACTTCCTACGTTCTCCTCTCCCCTCTCCTCTCCCCTCTCGCCCCCCTTCCCACCCACCAATTCCTCGAAGAAGTCAACATCTCGAGAGCGGACATCCTCCAGTCGCTCAGTCACATGCTGGCGCACATGTTCCCCTTCCCCCCCCTCGATCTGACGGATGCGGTGCTGCAGAACCCCGGACCTCCCTCACCCACCACCGACAGCCCAAAGGGGAAGTCTTACGCCCACCGGACGGGTAGCAATCTACTCCATTCCAGGAAATGAGAAGGAGGTTGCCACCAAATGGAACTCCTCTTCTTGCATGCTGTGGAACTTGGAAGGGGTTGCAGAAGAGCCTCATGGCTTCACCGGGATACCGGAAAAGCCCTACCCAGGGTCACATTCCAGATGAACCTACTTCGTCCTTCGTAAACCCCCCTGTCCTTGGAGTCAGTAGGGCCAAGGAATTTGTCGATATGAAACCCTCTTTTTTTTCTGATTTTTGTCAATTGAGATGGTCGAAGATGTCGTATTCCTCATCATCCTCTTGACCAGAGTCTGTTCGCAGCGTAGCGCTGTCGTCAGCGTCAGCAACTCGATGAACCCGGTGAAGAGAAAACCATTCTTTCAACAGGTGATTTTTATCCCCGGGATATCCGACCAGAGTTGCATCTTCGTTATTATTTTCTTTTTTTCTTTCTTTTCTTCCTTTTTTTCCCTTCAATCGAAGGAGATGGTGAATAAACCTCCTGATGGATCAGAACGAGAGAACGCAATGCAGCACCTTCATCAAGAGCCTGCTACTACTACTAGTGTAGTGGAAAGGTGGTCTCCATTCTCGCTGTAACCAGTCGCACTGGGACATGGGCCGCAAGAGTCGATGTCGACATCAATGACTTCGGAGAAGCACTTTCCAAAGACGGACTATCGCCGACATAAACCGCGTTAGCGAGCGCAGCAGGCCTTATGGGTGCGGTTGGCGTTGAGAGCGCGCAAGCCACCGGACGGGACAAAGTGCAACACCAGGCTGTGTTGCTGTGTTGCTGTGTTCTTCCACCTCTTGTGGTCTTTTATTTATTTTATTTATTTATTCTCGATGCAAGACACATGAGACATGTAGGAGGGGGGCCATACTTGATCGACGCTGCATACGCCAGCATACGACAAAGTGTATTCCCTCTGCTTCATAGGTCAATGCCCATACCTCCCATTGGCCCGCCCTCCCTCCCTCTTCCTCTTGCCCCCTTATCTACGCCTCGGCGAGTCGATGTTGACACCCGCCTTGCAAGGCTGGAGGAAAGCCGTTCCCTTTTTTGGCTCACCCGCCGCATGCAATCTTGAGAACCCGCAGCGTGATGAAGATGACAACCGCACCTCTCCTCTTTTTCTCTCCTCCTCCCCACCTCCATCCTGGTGTAGAGGTGGGAGCTTTGACTTTCCGGTTTGAGAAACCCGCGATTGAGGACAAGAGATGATCCTCATAGGAAGAGATAGCAAAATGAGGTCTTGTTTCGGTGTTCAAGCCACAAAAGTGTGCCACCTGCATTGTCTGATGACATACCGGGAGGAGCAACTGAAAGAGGCAATAGGCTTTTGCTCGTTTCATCTCGGTGCAGATATCCCGGCAATTTGGAGAGAGATTCGTACTCTGGTATCTTCGTTCTTCATGTCGGTGATGGACAAAATGGAAATGCTTGCGAAAAAAAAAAATGGAAGAAAAAGAGAAGGAAAGAAATTGTGATGGAAAATGAGATGTGCAAAAGAAACTGGCTGAGACTTGACCACGAAATAAGATATGAGCAAACTAGAGACAAAAAAGCTCCGGATGTTCAGAGTAGCATTCGTACCTTGCTTGCGGTATCCGGGGAGAGCTTTTAGCTTCCTGCGACGTAACTCTTAATATCTCTATTATAGGGGAAACCCTCAAGGATGGCCGCCTTCATACTGGACAGCACTAATAGCTAGACCTCAACTTTTTCCTCCGCCCCATCTTGGCCCAAGATGTAGAGAAGAACGGGCAGCATCTCGGGATGCTTGCAGTGGTATTCGGGACCACCACAAAGAGTATGAAGACGGCGAGATAGGCTTTCTTGCATCCGAGAGCACATCGGTGGCAACCAGAAGCTAGTCCTCCACTTCCAAGGAACCCCCCCTTTCAATCCATGAATCCATGAGAGATGGCCTTCGTAACCAACCCCATAACCCCATTCGAGCCCATCCAGCCTGGCACTCCCCCCTCCCGCCACCCGCGTCCAGTGCCATATTACCAGCAGATTCCTCACATCATAATGCCAAGTTACGCCACCATCTGGTTTAGACATATGGAGGTACGAAGTATATTCGCATCCTGACCGGGTTCAGTCCAGAAGGCTTATGCACCAAGGCCAAAGAAGGAGGAGGGTGGGGGAGAGGAGGGGGAGTGTGGACGGGAAAAGGGAAAATAGGCAGAGGGAGGTTGGTAGCGAGAGGGGGAGGCGCCCAGTCTTGAGGCGAAGAACAGGAAACTTGGCCCTGCGGGTCTCACTTCACGTTGCTTTTCTTTCAGGTGTGCTGGAGGGCTTTCGAACCGTGGGCCGTGTTAGACAGACACCCACGCCCCCAAAAGATGAGAGGCCATCCACCCCAAGAGTCACTAGTTCCTAGGCAAGATGGAGGGGAGGGCATGTAGTATCAACACTGCTAACACCGGGGAGTGTAAGCCCCTGCAAGAGCTAAAAAGGCTGGAGCTTGGGCCAGAAACAACATCTTCCCTTGTCGCGAAAGTAGACAGTTAAGCACACTGCATCGAACCTCATCTACACTACTGTGTAAGTCGAGATTCGAGGAGCGGGAGGGTGGGCACCTTGTCGTGTTGAGTTAAACCCATTTGTTTGATTCAGAAGACGAAAATGTATCTCCACAGAATGGGGAAATTTTGCATATGCCCGCATGAAATGATCCCGGCTGTTTCTTATTATTGTTCATCTTCGAAAGAAAGAAGGCGAAGGAGAGAAAAGGAAGAAGGACAAAAAAAGCATGCAAACACGGGACGAGTATGCACCAATGGCCTTATCAGACGAACTGCATTACCTCTCTTAGATTGATGGGTCACTTCATGGCGTAATGAGCAGCTCTTGGAAAGTAGACCTACACCTTTTGGTAGTTGGGGGAGCTACAAGTAGTTGAGATTATGACGAGGAAGTAAAACCGAAATGACAGGCAGCGTGGCTGTCATGGCGTCGGTCTTGAAGATGCCCCCCCCCCCTTTTAGAGGAAGAATGGGGAGTGAGGTGGAGGGGGTGAGAAAAAGGTCTGGATCGGTCACATCTCGCAGACGGAGAAGATGGGAATACGATACGCGAGATGAGAAATGAAGACTCTTTCTCGGAAACCGTACATTCCACTTTCTGCACTTCTAGCGTAAGGGTTGACCAAGCCCTACAATTCTCAGATATTGTTGAGATCAGATGTAGTTAGTGGCAGTAAAACTAGATCAGTGTGTCCATGGAAACGGCAGGGTGGCCAATAACACTGAGACACGCAGTCGGCTGATGATATTCTGCACAGAATACCAATGCCAGGCTGCCCTAGTAACTCAACAACTTGCAGCAAATATCTCGCCATTCATCCACGCCCATTGCTATTGCGCCGTGGATGGCGACGCCAGCGGATAGCAAGAAACACTGGTGCCGTAGTAGACTCCGTCCACCTGAGGAGCACTAGGAAAGCAGGACGGGAAATGCGGACGAAGGGGCGAAGAGGACGAAACACTAGGCCATCTTGAAAATGCATGCAAGTTCCAGAACCATAGTGCCAGGGAGAGACCTGACACGACACGTAATCGGATCAACAGGTCGGGGTGTAGTGCTAGTGTCCTCAGCCTCCGCATTCTTGACTTTGCATTGGTTTTGAGTCTCGGGGAAGCAAAGCCGAGAAACAAGAGCAGAAGCCATCAAGACCGGCAGTCTTGCGAATTTGGAGATATCTCGTTATCTTGTCTCTCGTGGAAGCTTGCGTTCCACGTCATGGCATGAACCATTTGCATGCAGCGTTTGACTCACGTGCCACGCACGAAGCGGCGCGAGAAGATCACGAGAGAGAAGTCGTAGTAAGGTGAAAAGTTCAAAGTGGAATGGCTCTATATTCAGTGCGCGCGTGAGCGCTCGGTATATTCTTGTCTAGTAAGACTGGGTAAGTAGTGTATATGATGGATGGTACAGGTTCGACACCGAAGATCGTGCATGTATATGAGACTGACGGCCCGAAAATGGCTAACGCTGCCTGGGGCTCGTACGAAAGCGATATGTGGCCCTCACGAGAGATCAACATGTCAAAACTAGCGGTTTCGAAGGGAGCACCTCGTGAGCAGGCCGCGTAGAAAGGAGTATGTTTCGCCGACCAAGTGGCCGGTGCCAGCGTCAGGTCAGGACCTTTCGCCAAGCAACTGTAGATCAACGCCGGCGGAACGGACACTACACGACCTCAACCCATCGAGGAAGGTAGAACCTGACGTTCTCGTACACCAAGAACGTCACCCAAGTAGCAGGAAGCACCCTCACGACTCCAGTCATGAGACCCCTGTAGAATCCCCTAACGCCCTCCTCCCGCCATATCCTCACAACAACCTGGCCGACGCCCCTCCCGAACCTCTCGTCGGCGTCGTAATTCTGCATCCTGCTCCTCAACACCTGCTGCGGGTACGTCACAGCGCCCGCGACGAGCTTCGCCAAGCTCGAAATGACGAGCGTCGACTCGGTCGTCATCATCTCCTTCTGACTCTCGCCCCTCCGGCCCCTCTGTCCGAAATACATGCGTTTCGCCGGCTCGTACACGGCGAATTGCACGGCCCCGTGGGATACGCCGAGGAGACTGACGCCGAGGCCGCGGTAGAAGCCGGAGATGCCTTCGGTCTTGAAGAGCCGAGCTGCGCCGGACAGCATGCCGGGGTAAGCGCCCTGCGCTGAACGGTCCGACGAGAGGATGCGCGTCTTGAGGACCCAGATAGGGTTCGTCATAACCTGCGTCAGGGCTCCCGCAATCCCGGAGGCTATGAAGTAGTCGGCCGGATTGAGCTTCGCCTTGATTGAGGACGAAGACGGATGGTCCGCGTTTAGGCCCTTCCATGTCGCGAGGGTGCGTTCGGCGCGGGTCTTGAAGAAGAAGAAGATGGACCAGCTCGCTGCGTTTCCGACGAGGTTCGGGGTCAAGCCGCGGTAGAGGGAGGCAATCGGATGAGGGGTACGGATCATGTCCCGGATGATGGCCTTTGTGGTGATTTGCGATCCTCCGTTCAGGGTGCTTCGGTGTACTAAACAAGGAGGAGGGAAGCGCAGTTAGTATTATGGCACCGCCCCCGATTGGGAGGTGAAGGGCTGGGGAAGACAAACTTTGCATCCGAGTCTTGACAATGTCGAGAGGATGCACGACTAGAGTGGCTATTGAGCCAGCCGTGAGGCCAGCGATGGACTCGACTCCGGCGGGAGTAAGGCCCGCATGATTGGACGCACCCATGGAAAGATCATGTAAGTTGGTATTTATATTGACTCGCACATGATCATTACCAGGTCGCTATCATGATGGCGAGGGCGATGATTGTGCGGTGCGGTGCGGTGCGATGCGTGCGATGCCACTGGGTTGTGCTTTGAAGGCGATTTGTAACGGACATTTTTTTCTCTTCCAGGCCGAGCTTCGAGGCAGAGCTCGGGTAGCGCAGGCGCAGATCAATTGTGACGTCGTCCGAAATTGCCGCCAGATTTTCGGGACAATTTTTAGAGGATTGAACGGACCAGCAAGGATTCACCTACGAAAATATCCAAATGGACGAGAAACAGAGAAACAGAGAGAGAGAGAGAGAGATCGAGTTAAAAAGGATTTCGAGTTAACCTGCTACATGCATACAGGGAGAGAGAACATGACTATTATTACAGATCCGTTGCCGGCTTCTCGTGCGGCAAACAGAGTGGAATCATCAACCTGGGCCTTTATGGCCCTCTATCCCCCTATTTTCCGTTTCGTATCAAGACATCTTCGTAGACTGAAATGCGGTTCCGATCATCGGGTCCCGTGGCATTTTGATTATGGCTATTCGGTGAATGGGTTGGGTTGGTGTTTAGAAGAGAGGCGAGATGAGTCTACCATCAGGTCAGTACAGATCAAAACCAAAACGTCGTCGAGAGCTATCGTTCTGTCGTCTTACCGGATGAGAGATGGCCTGGGCTCGCTGCGAGTGTATCCTATATGTAAAGTGTGAGTAGACAATCTCTTATCGTGGATCAGCATCGTCGCCCGTACCAAGGTAGAGGATCAGGGGGATGTAGCCACTAAACGGAGGGTCAGGTTAGCATTGCTCGCACTCGGAAGCCTGAGATGGATGAAGACATACTAGTGAATGGCGACCCTAGAGATCTCCATGACGCGGCCAATGCGCTCCTGTTTCCTCAATATCAGCAAACCTGTACCGCGGCGTAGAAGCTGTCGTGGTCGGATGGGCGACGTCGTACCTTGGACTCTTCGGAGAGGGTGAAAACGGGAGACATTGTAATGGATTAAACTCGTGTGGCTTCGAGCGATATTGTGTTTCTGGTAACGTCGATAGACTTGGTGCGTCCTCTTATGAGCAGCGAAAACGAAAGCGGTGTGTGATGTCGAAGATGACTGTTGGAAGGAGTGCAGCAGTAACTTGTACGAAGTAGAGAGCAAGTTCAAATGCGATCACAGTCACGCCTGCCAAAAATTCACATCTCGTTCAAAAAATTCAATTGGTCCGTGCACTGACAGCTTTTTTTGACTTTGCCCTTCACCGAGGATGGTTTCGGTGACAAGCCAATGAAAGGGAAGATATTGGGTTCATCTTCACACAGCGACTCATCTCATCAAGAACAGGTCAAAATCTAGTGGAGGATTTTCTACTTCCACTGATACTGCTCCATAAAAAAGGGGAGAAATTATTTATTATTTTTTTCTTTCCAAAATGGCAGGGAAATCCCCAAAAGTAGAGTATTTATCTACAGGTGCAAACAGGCACAGCTCCATTGGCGATTGGAATACAGATGGCGTTTTAGCTTTTGGTGCAAACAACAATGTTGCCTTGTGGCGGCCAGAGGTGAGTCGATTCCAAGGGAAGTCGGGGATGAAATGAAACGAAATACACCTTCTAACTTAAAATCAGTCATCCTCTCCCAAGGGAATAAGTACGGTCCTGAGCGGCCACACAGGCGTCCTCAAGGTAGTCAAGTTTCTGCCTAGAGCCAGCGAAGACCAAGTATCCTACCTCGTCACCGGCGCCGACGATCTGAAGCTCAAGCTGTGGTCGATAAGTGACGACCTCTCGGAATGCAAGTGCCTTCAGACCGTCGACTCGCACTCTACACCCATCACATCCCTGGCCGTGTTAAAGTCATGGTCCAAGCCTGGCCCTGTGATTCTAGCTTCCGGCGGTGCAGACGAGACCGTTAGGATATGGAAGTTCGACGCCGGCCAGATCCACCCCCTCCAGACCATCAAAACCAACCGGGAACCTCGGTACATTCCGCTATCTCTGGCCCTGACCACGCTCGGTAGCGATAGCAATACCCTGGTCCTTGCCGTGGGAGGAACGAGAAAGACGATACATGTATATGCCGCCAGCGCACTTGATGAGACTATCGAATTCCAACCGCAGGCGACACTATCCGGTCACGAAGATTGGATCCGATGTCTTGACTTCACACTCGAGAGGAGGGAGGACGGGCCCGGCGACCTGCTATTGGCCTCTGCTAGCCAGGACAAGTATATCCGCCTCTGGAGACTCCATGAAGGAACTCAACTGCCCGAGTTGTCAGCCGCCGCCGCCTCAGATCCGCTAAGAAACGCCTACCTCCCAGGGAAAGCCCCGTCCAATAAAGCCCACAGATTAAAAGTTCGCGACAGGGACTTTTCTATCACATTCGAGGCTCTACTCTTGGGCCATGAGGATTGGATTTACTCTGTGCAGTGGCACCTCGGCGCAGATGGCGTGTCCAAGTTGCTCTCAACGTCTGCGGACAACTCCCTCGCCATCTGGGAGCCTGATCCTGTGACCGGTATCTGGGCTAGCACGACCCGCCTGGGCGAGATCAGCCGCGATAAGGGTGCCACGACGGCGACTGGCAGTATTGGTGGCTTCTGGACGGGTCTCTGGAGGGCCGATGGGAAATCAATGGTTTGTCTCGGGCGCACGGGAAGCTGGAGGCGTTGGGACTATAGCGAAACGAACGAGAGATGGGAGCCCGCCATCGCTGTAACAGGGCATACAAAGGCCATTACTGGCATTTCGTGGTCAAGGAACGGCGCATACCTCTTGTCGACGAGTTCCGATCAGACCACACGCCTCCACGCCGTGTGGACGGCAGGTGGACAGAATACCTGGCACGAAATGTCCAGGCCGCAAATTCACGGCTACGACTTGAACTGCATCGATTCGCTGAGGGATACCGAGTTCGTCTCGGGAGCCGACGAGAAGCTGATGCGTGTGTTCCGGGAGCCTAGGGCCGTGGGTCGACTGCTGAACAAGCTCTGTGACTTTGGTCAGTCCGGCGTCGAGGAGATGCCCGACGCCGCCAACATTCCCGTCCTCGGACTCTCCAACAAAGCCGTAGACGCCGAGGACACTCCCGTGCCCGAAATCGCCGGCCCAGGCTCAGGGACAGACAACAACCCGGGCGGTGGTGAGACGGTCGACACGGCCACCGCCGCACTGCGGTCGGCCCTCGACATCGATCGTCCGCCCTTTGAAGACGCTCTGTCCAAGTACACGCTCTGGCCCGAGATCGAGAAGCTCTACGGCCACGGCTACGAGATATCTTGCCTAGCCGTAAGCAACGACGGCACGCTCATCGCCAGCGCCTGCAAGGCCAGCTCGGTGAACCACGCCGTCATAAGACTCTTCGAAACGGAGCGGTGGACCGAGGTCAAGCCCCCGCTCGTCGCTCACTCTCTGACGGCCACGCGTTTGCGATTCTCGCCGGATGATAGATTTCTCCTGAGCGTCGGGCGAGATAGGCAGTGGGCCGTTTTCGAAAGGGATGCGGAGGATCGGACGAAGTATGCGCCGTTGCAGCTGAACCCTAAGGGCCATGCTAGGATGATACTTGATGGCGCGTGGGCTCCGTCGTCCGAGGAGGATGTGCCTCGAGCTTTCGCTACCGCCGGCAGAGATAAGCAGGTCAAGACGTGGTTGGCGAAGGACATTGAGGGGAAGTTGGCCTTTTCGGCTGCTACTACGATTCCTTCGAAGTATCCTGTGACTGCGATTGATTTCCTCCGGACGAGGAGCAGGGATGGCTACTATGTCC
The DNA here is from genome assembly GCA_002221725.1 of Scedosporium boydii. Taxonomy (NCBI): domain Eukaryota; kingdom Fungi; phylum Ascomycota; class Sordariomycetes; order Microascales; family Microascaceae; genus Scedosporium; species Scedosporium boydii. The sequence continues at coordinate 11,022 of NJFT01000299.1, forward strand.
TCGCTGTTGGTAACGAAGCTGGGCAGCTGTCTATCTACACCCTCGACTCCAGGGATCTGTCCGTAGTGTCTGAAGTACACCTGGATGAGTCGTGAGTTTTCCTTGTCTTTCCTCTATTTTTTTTTTCTTTTTTTTTTTTTTTATCCGTATTTCCTGCTAACCGTACAACAGCCTATGCCCTTCCAAGGCAGTCCTCCAACTTGCCTGGCGACCGACCAAAGCAGAAGAGAGACTAGAGGGCCATGATCTAGCCATTGCTAGCGAGGATACATGTTTGCGGATATACCACTTTGACGACATCTAAATCAATCCAAAAAGGAGAGAGAATAAAGCGTAGAACAAAACGGGGATATGGGTTATTACTATTATTAGCCCCGGGGCAGAAAAGTATATACATTTGCATTAGGGCATCTATAAGGCATTATAGGGATAAACGAGTAAAGAGAAGGAAACGGAGAAAGTGACGATAGTCTCCTCCCCGCTTGCGCCCCGAGAATTAAGGAAGAACGAGTCCTCAACGCCCAACCCTTCATTATGCATGAGGTTCTCTCCTCTCATCCAGCAATACCGCGGGATCTAGGGATCTAGACAAAAAGGAAACTTCTCGCCCAAGCACTCCGCACGGCCATCTAAAAGGAAAAAAAACTGTCGAATCGTGCCCACCTCTTTGCATTTTGTTCATAAGTCCCTTATCATCTCCGTCGCAGCCTCTACAACAGAACTAGCCGTCGACGTCCCCGCATTCAAGGCGCCCTGCGCAAGGGTATGAACGGCATCCTTTGTCAATTCCAAGACGTCGACGCTATCTCCGTGGGCGTAGAACCAGGCGCGGTTCATGAGGAAGATGATGTGGTGGGGGAGGTAGAGGATCGTTGCGATGGAGGTGAGACTGGCGAGGAGGAAGACGAAGGACCCTGTTTGTTTCACATTCTGTTAGTCTCGTCGATTTTCTATTTCATTATAAGTTCTATTATTTTTTTTTCTTCCTCCATTCCATTCCCTTTGGTGCTCGGAATTGGAAGCGTAAGAAGAAAGGGGGAGGGAGCGTACAGAAGATGAACTTTTCGAACGGGGTGTAGATGTAGACGCTGAAGGTGACTTCGAGCTGATACTTCTTGAGCTCAAGCCACCGGACAAACGAAGCGAGGAAAGACATTTTAGAGAGCGATTCGACGAGAAGCGAGGGCGAGTTTCTATTGAGTCGTTAGTTTTCGGGGGGAGAGAAGCTGCGTGCGCAGTGTGCGGATCTCTCGGATTAGGAGGGACTATTGTGTTTTCGGTACGAGTGCTCGCTTCAATTCCACGTATGCGCAGGTCTATAATCGAAGAAGGAAGGAAAATGAGAGACTTTGGGTGTTTGCGTGGGTTGTTGCGCTCGAGGAAAAATGGGGTGAGGTGAGTGAAGAGATGAAGAAAATGGACGAGGTTCTCGAAACGAAAGGGTCTGATTCTATTTACGGTTCGCGTGCCCCTGGCACTAAATTTGATCTTGCGCTTCAGAGGACGTCAGTACGTGTCTGAAGCCCGAAGGAATTCAATTCAAGGCTAAAGTGTGCTAACAATTTCGCCCAATCCACTCTTCCAAAGTAAATACAGCGGGGCCTTCCCAACTACGGAGTACGAAGGACAAGGGTGGTACTGTTATCAATTGAATCGATTAATCCATCCAGATCGAGCGCATCACGACGCAATGCTCGAGTTTCCTCCGTCCGCGACCCGTCCCGACTGAACACCCGCCAGGTGCTCAAGAAGCATCAAATTCCACCCCCTACTTGATTTCCTACTCAATAATGTGATCGAACGTGCCCATCATGCCGCTCGCCCGCCCCCTCATCACTCTCCGCGCCGCCCTCCCACGCCGCCTCTCCACCACCACCGCCCAACTCTCCAAAATCCTCCCACCCAGACCAAAACCTCCTCCCGACTCCGAAATCGAAGAAGTCTTCATAAAAGGCAGCGGTCCCGGTGGCCAAAAAATCGTACGCCCTTCCCCTGTCTCTCTCCTCTCTTTCCCCCTCAGCCCAGCAGCCCGACTAAACACAAAACTTAGAACAAAACCAACTCCGCCGTCCAACTAAAGCACCTCCCCACCGGCATCGTCGTAAAATCCCAGGCCACCCGCTCGCGCTCCCAGAACCGCGCCATCGCACGCAACATCCTCGCCCAGCGCCTCGACGAATTATATAACGGCGAGCAGAGCCGCTCAGCTATAGTCGGGGACGTCAAGCAGAAGAAGCGCGCGAGCGCTTCTAAGAAGAGTAGGAGGAAGTATCGGAAGCTTGAAGAGGAGAAGAGGGCTGCGCTGGGCCTTCAGGAGGACGACGGCGGCGAGGGAGAGAGCGGGAATGTGGATACAAACGAGGAAACCCTCCCAGTGGAGGAACTAAACGGGGAGCCCAGAGGCGAGGAAAGCAACGACGGCGTAGAGAAGCGGCAGGAGCTCGACGAGTCTGCGTCTCGTCTCGAAGAGCATACTCCTACCGCCACTGAGAAAGGCAAGACACCTTCAAGCAACCCGAATGACCTGTAACCATACCACCTTTGCTTTTTATACGACTATAGAATTGTACGCATAACACAGGAATAGAACCAATACCTCCGTAGACTGTATCATCGCCATCACCTGTAACACCATGTACAATCCACTGCGCCTATACATCCCCGATCCATCACCATCACAGCATCGTAGTAGCATCACAAACACCGAGGACATCATGAAAACAGAACGGAACAACAATTTGAAGCCCACGAATTTTGACATTTCTTCGCGAGTATGCGACCAAGGGAACTACAACTGTGCAACATCGCCTCGACGCATCTGGATAAAAGAAGGTGAAGCAATGTGTATTGTATGAACCACAATTGTTGTTAAGCGAGTCCACTCCTAACCGCGCACCTGCGCATCCCTCCCGGCTGTTGGAAAAAAAAAAGGAAAGAACAAGGAAAAAATGAAATGAGGGCATTTCGTGAATTTTGTGTGACCGAACAACGCTTGGGAAAGCCCAATCCCCCCCTCCGACCAGGCCAAAAAATAAACTTTTTGGTGTGTTTAACTATGAGACTCGACAGGAATACATGGGTAGCGGCTCAAGTGCTTTGAGTATTGGTCGCAACCTCCGAACGACGGCGTGGGCTCGTGAAGAGAGAGTGGGTATGACGTGGGACCAAGTGAACTACACATGAATGACACAATTATAATATTAGTTCCCTGTCCTCATATACTGTCTAAAAAAAGAGCGCAAACTGGTTTGCAATGGTCGTCTCTAACCTTAGAAGCACTTTCGGTGGACAATCGAGGGACCGCTCTCGTCGTACTCCTGCTTGGAGATCCACATCTGCTGGAAGGTCGACAGAGACGCCAAGATAGATCCACCAATCCATACGGAGTACTTTCGCTCGGGAGGAGCAATGATCTTGACCTTCATGGAAGAAGGAGCAAGAGCAGTGATCTCCTTCTGCATACGGTCGGAGAGACCAGGGTACATGGTAGTACCACCAGACTAGTAAAGCAACATTTGTTAGCACGATCCATCCAAAGAGATAAGAGAAAGAGTTGATGGTGGACAGAGGAAAGCTCGTCCTCGACACCAGGAATAACATACCATGACGATGTTGCCGTAGAGATCCTTTCGAACGTCGACGTCACACTTCATGATCGACTGCCAAGTGGTAACGTGGATACCACCGCTCTCAAGACCGAGGACAGAGGGCTGGAAGAGGGCTTCGGGGGCACGGAATCGCTCGTTGCCGATGGTGATGACCTGACCATCGGGAAGCTCGTAAGACTTCTCCAAGCTGGAGCTCTGGGCAGCAGTCTGGATCTCCTGCTCAAAGTCAAGGGCGACGTAGCAGAGCTTCTCCTTGATATCACGGACGATTTCACGCTCGGCAGTGGTGGAGAAGGAGTAGCCTCGCTCAGCCAAGATCTTCATGAGGTAGTCAGTCAAGTCACGGCCGGCCATGTCGATACGGGCAATGGCGTGGGGAAGCGCGAAACCCTCGTAGATGGGGACAACGTGGGTCACACCATCACCGGAGTCGAGCACAATACCGGTGGTACGACCGGAGGCGTACAGAGACAGGACGGCCTGGATGGAGACGTAGAAGGCGGGGGCGTTGAAGGTCTCGAAGACGATCTGGGTCATCTTCTCACGGTTGGACTTGGGGTTGATGGGGGCCTCGGTAAGGAGGACGGGGTGCTCCTCGGGGGCAACACGGAGCTCGTTGTAGAAGGTGTGGTGCCAGATCTTCTCCATGTCATCCCAGTTGGTGACGACACCGTGCTCAATAGGGTAGCGGAGGGTGAGAATACCACGCTTCGACTGAGCCTCGTCACCGACATAGGAGTCCTTCTGGCCCATGCCAATCATGATACTGGATTACGCAAGACGCGGTTAGGAAGAGCTCTCTCAGGCCTCTTTCGAGAGTGGCGAGGTGGAACTGCGACGGAGCCATGGCTGCTGCTGCCGCAGCTTGGGGAGGGTCATGAGGAAAGGGACATACCCATGGTGGCGAGGACGGCCAACGATAGAGGCTACAAGCAGCGGTCAGCACATCATGTTTGACATGAAGAGACTGACTTTTTTGCTTTCTCTCCAGAGGCAGAGATGGAATCAAAATGTCGGGCAGGAAAAAGAGCGGGGGTCTAAACTTACGGAAGACGGCACGAGGGGCATCGTCACCGGCGAAACCGGCCTTGCACATGCCGGAACTATCATCCGAATTAGATACTGAAAACCGCGAGGAGGTATTATCTATCAAATATTGATGGACCCCGTAGTTTTGAGACTCATTCCCCGGTCCTCGCAATGGATTTGGGGCCAGTCGGGATGGCGAGGACGAGATGTCTCAAAAGGGGGGGTGGGGAGCTAGCCCAAGGTCGGTGAGAAGGGCGGGTGGGGGGAGCAAAGGAAGCTTACCCATTGTCGATAACGAGGGCGGCAACTTCGTCTGTCGTTGGGAGAAGCAAATATCAGTCAACGATGCATCTCGATAAGGGGACGTCCGCAGTTGATTCGGTCGGAGAACAAGCTGATCTGACTCCTGACCAGAGCAGCCGAGATAGATACAGGAAAATTTGACGCTGACGTACCTTCCATTGTGACGGTTTACAGAGGATAGGAGAATATGAGAGAAATTCGTTCAGAGAAGAGAAAAGAACTGGAATTAACGAAGCTCGCGCGATCCAGATCGTGAGAGCAGAAGCGGGCTTGAAGTGTCGTGAGGAGGTTTAAGAAAGAGGCGGTGGCTTTCTAGATTGGGGATGTCGAGAGGTAGAAGGGGGGAAATAGAGGAGACTTGGAATTTATTCGGGTGGTGGGGGTGGTAGTAATGAGGGAAGAACTGAGGTACGAAGGAGGCAGTACACTTTGTAGTATTTCAGCGGTGTCGATGTCCTAGAACGGGGAGGAAAGTGTTGCGTGTGGGCGTGGGTGAGGGTGTTGGCTCGGGGTGTTGGGTGTGGTACAGGTACAGGTACGAAGGAATCTGGTGGCCTGGGGCAGCTAGCTGCGAGTCCTAGACCAGAAAGGAGGGTGCGAATTAGGGATCAATTGATGACAGTTGTGCGCTAGTAGTGGTACCTCTCACCTTGCCAAGTTACCAGGTGATGGGACCCTTGGAGGGCAGGTGTTAGGGAATATTGAAGCCTGGCGGGAATCTGGAAGCCTGGAAGCTGTGCTGGCACTCGCCAAACTAAACGACGTCGACAGAATACAGACCAATTGTACACAGGTAGCGGCTTTCTATTCGCCCCGTATTGCCCATCGCCCACTGCCCATTGACCCGGAACCCTGGAAGAGAGCATCGATTGAGCAATCTGGACCATCGAATCCGCTCTCGAACACGCAGTGGCAATTCTACGAAGGACGTTGTGGTTTACGATCCTCACCTCCTCACCTATCTACACCGAAAACCGGCTATACCTATCCTCTGCAGTCTGGAGATAAGATTCATTCCGAGGTGGCTGGGGCTGACTCCGACGAATTGGTATTGGCCATTGCCACCTAGCAATATGTGGGGAGGCGATTCTTACGCGTTCACCGTATCACGAGCCGGCCGCTCGTTGGCGTTTTGGGGTCGGCGAGGCCGCGTTTCGAGAACATCGTCTTCCCGCAGGCAACATTTTAGGGGCCTAATAATTCGCCGAGCCAATGGCGGGTTTACGCATTCCTTTGGCGAGTCCTAAACGTGCTCGGTGTGCTTGGTCGAAGCTTGGGGTGTCAAGTCTCGGCGAAAGTTGTACGAAGCATGGATGGATGTGAAACTGCGTCATCCTTCAGCCGAGCTTTGGATCATGGACAGTTCCGTGCTATCTTATGCTATACCGTCCTTCACTACGAAGTATAGTCTACAAGACACTCTATCCCAATAACCGTTCGACAAGGCCCAGAAGGCGACAACGGCGGACTTCCGCCTCAAGCGCGAACTGATGCTGGCCTCAAAAGCTTGGATCGTGCTAACCACCGACGCCTTGCCCGTAGACCACAGCGAAGGCTGATGTAGGAAGTACTTCTCTCGAGGAGAGACAGAGCTTTGACGGCATGCTTCGACTCCAAGTCTTTGCCAAGCAGGCACCTAGATACCCAAGTCCTGCCGCACATCATTTCCCAGTAACAAGAAATTGGGCAGCCTGATGTGTTTTATAGCCAGTTGAACATGCCTCGTCTGCAAGGGCAATCCGCTCATTGGAAAATATTGTGCCGTGCCAGCGTGCTCAACAAAAATATAGTCAATAATTTTGAAGGGCAGGGGTTTTATTGCCAGGTTACAAGGGATCTGGAGTGCAGAGTGGGGTGTGTATTACAGTCAAGAGAGTGCGTTGGCAACGCAAACTCTTTAAAACCAAGGAAAAGAAGTCCCTTTTGATACGCGGGAGAAGCTGGCATCTCCTCGTCACGCCTCGATTGCTGCAGCGTTCTGCGATTCCCGCTCCGAGGCACGGGGCGGACTGGAGCCCATTATCATCATGCTGTTGTTCTGTGTTCCCTCCAGGACAGTACGAATTAAACTGCCACTCATAACTTCGAGCACCAAAGCAAATCAAATCCCACCTTGCAAGAAAGGAGGGGCAATGTTGAGGTGGGGTAGAGAAGTTCACGGACGTTCGGGAGCAGTGATCATTGGGCCATTATTGGACGGACTTGGGAGGAAAGTTTACTTCGTACTGACTTCGTACCCAATGCTGCCTACTCTCCACTTGTCCAGTCCATCCAGGAAGCAGGATGAGTTCTTTTGCATGGCCCATGCACCCGACAGCTCAAGATCTTTACTAGTATAATTTCGTCCTAGCTCGAGAACCCCTTTTCCTCTCTCATGATGGGGGCAAGAAATTGAAGAAACATTTCCCTAATAAAACGTCCTGGCCCAAGGGATTTTATCGGGAAGGCTTCGCGGATTACTCGTACGAGTCTTCGGGCATGAGACAAACCGGCAGGATTTAAACAATTCAAACAGGCCTGATACTGGATGATGATGCCATAGCTTCCCTGATAAGTTTTTTGTGACCGGATGTTGGGCTTAATGGATAGCAACTAAGATAATGAACAACGAGCCAATCATAAAGGAATGCGTCCAGTGTTCAACATTGAATTGTTCAAATCCGGGTTCCCCGCAACGTCAGACCACGTGACAACCATGCAAAGGGCTAACACGGTTCCAGCACCATGAAGAAGCTTCCGGAAGCGGGATCAATTCAATTGGGCGGCGACCAGCGCCGATAAAAAGTGACCGATTTTGAGGCTCGATTTTTCGCAAGCTCAGGCATAACTTCTCAAACAAAACAAATTTCAAAAGATAGAATAATTACCATATTCTAAAATCCCACAAAAATCGCCAAAATGGCATCAGACAAGAGACTCAACGACCTCCTAAAATGGAGCATCCAAAACCAAGAAACCCCCGACGGCGCAGTCACCCCCGCCAGCGAACGCACCCCACTCGACCCCAAGCTCCTCGAAGCCCTCTTCGGCGGCCCTAGCGAGCCTGAGCTCATGAAAGCAGCAATGGAGGTCATAACCTCGTCTGACCCGGAAGTCACCCTCGAGTCTAAACTCACTGCCTTTGACAACTTTGAGCAGCTCATCGAGAACCTAGACAACGCGAATAACATCGCCAACCTCGAGCTGTGGACGCCTCTGCTCGGCTGCCTCGAGCACGACGAGAGCGAGATGCGCAAGATGGCCGCGTGGTGTGTCGGTACCGCCGTGCAGAATAACATCAAGAGCCAGGAGAAACTGCTTGCTATGGGTGGCATACCGAAGTTGATCGATGCAGTGCTGAGCGATGAGGAGGATAAGACCGTGAGGCGCAAGGCTATCTATGCGCTAAGCTCGGCGTGTAGGAATTATCAGCCTGCTATGGATGTGTGCACGACGGAGCTGGATAAGAGGGGCCATTCGCATGGGACGATTGATTCGTTAGACATGGATGCTGTTGACGTTGTCATGAATGCGCTGAAGAGCCTTGCAGGCACGCAGTGATCCTCGGAATCTTACCCAAAAATGAAAATGGTGGGACGGCAACTGTTGGTTTAAACTCGGCGTCTGGAGTATCGGACTATAGAGGGGAGACTCGGAATATACGGCGGCATATGGGTATAGAGGACTGGAAGAGACGGGCTTGAAAATAGATGCAAATCATTGACCATGAGTGACTGATCCGTGAACCCTCAACTGAGTGATAACGTGATTTCAACGCTTTTTTCGAGATTCATACAAGTCTAGATTGTAATTGTACATGGGGTGGTTATACAGGCCGGGTTTCTTCCGTAGGCTCTACCTCATATCTGTGGCCCGTCTCTGCAAGATTATTCCGTCTTCACGAATCGCCATCTTTACTCGCTCTTGAAAGGGATACCAAGGGCACGTAGAAGCAACTGCGCCTGGCGATCCGATGTAGCGGTTGTCTCCAAAATAAAGTGGCAACCAGGCAAGCTCTATAAATGCAGTTAGTATTATACTGGATGGGGGAGGGCATGGTATAGCAATGGGGGTAGTCCGAACCTTTTGAGGGTACATCTAGAGAGAAGGGGAAAAAAAACCCAAGTTAGTCAATCTTGCTCAGAGCCTGCTAGCAGTTGATGACAACTCACGTCAAAGTTATACTCGATCTCAGGGAACAAGGCCATTTCTGTAGGGCCAAATCCGAAACTGAGGTTACCGCTGCCATCAAAACCGGCTGTGAAACAAGTCAGCATGCGCCCCCAAATACCAAAATAAAGTATACTCTGTTTCTTTTCATACCAGTAAGACCAGGCCAATCCTTGATTTTAGGGAATACCAAGTTGATAAGCTTATCAACAAACTCGACGGCTTGGTCACCGAATATGGTCACCTTGCAGCCAGAATTGTCACCATTTTGGGTCTTCCACTGGGCGACACCGGTCTTGATCCACGTCACTCTCGGGATACGTCCGCTGATAGACTGAATTACCGCTCGGGCAACGTAAAGCTGATCATAATCCTTGATAGCCTTGGGTACGAAGCAGTTCATGTGCACGGCGTGAATCTGAGGGATATTGTTGAAGGTAATGTCCTTCTCCAGGAGAGGAAGATTCGACGATCCTCGGGGACCACGAAGAGGTCGGTTCTCGAAGTACGGCGAGTCGCCAACCCACTTTCGTAGACGCTCTCGCTCGGGGGCCTTGGGAGTGCCAGGGGGCTTGTGGAGGTAGGCGAGGGTGAGGAGGTCGGAGGAGATGGTGTGGTCATAGGTCTGCTTCAGCCGGGGTAGGTTGAAAGGACCGGGCATGAAGTTTCGAGCGACGGGGTCGGATCGTGCCGGAGATTGTATGGGGTGGAGCGGACCACGATCGTACTTGGGCGGATGATATTGATACCTGGGTGCGATGTGTTAGTCTCAGGGTTGGCAGGAACAATTCCAAAGAGGCCGCCGTGGAGCAGCTCCTCACCTATTTCCCGGTAGCCGACGTCCGGCACGGCTTTCCGAGTTAAAGGCCTGGATTATCTTTTCATCTGGCGGTGGAAGCGTCGTCGTGCTGGTTTCGAGCTCGGCTAGATTAGCATCGACCGAGGACGAGGCCGCAGAGGTTGCGAATCTCCTGGCGCATGTCGAGGCCAATGGCAATGTCGAACGGCAATTGGATATGTGGCGGGCTACCCGAGACCCTTCCCGTAGTGCCGACATTGTGATTCAAAGTGAATGCGACTGGTGATGCTGCCTCGTCTCGTCACTCGTCAAGCTTCTAGTGCTGGGACAAATTTTCGCGGGTCTCGACTGACATCAAAAGCGCGATGCGTTTAAGCCACTTTTGGCACGTGATCTAGCCACATGCAAGCCACGTTCAACATTGAAAATGCCTGGTCTGCGCACTTGTTCGAAGTACTTCGTTCTCGGGCTCCACACATCACGATGGACAAAATTCCGCTCCGGGCTTCAATTCACTCCGCTGGTCGCGTGGAAATCGAATGGGCCAATCTTCGTAGTCCGAGAAGATGGGGTGAGCCACCATCCCATCCCACCCTAGTTCATGCGCGCTTCCCAGAACAACGGCATCCAACAATCGTGCGGGGTTCCATCGGTGATGAGAACAATTAATCTCTTCGGCCAACGTGATCGATGCATTCCCGAGTTTGTGATCTCTTATGAAGGAGGATGCCTGGGCCCGGGCGCCCCCCTGGACCCCCGGTTCTGTTAACCGAGTCACATCGACAGACAAAGAGTCCCGTCAAGTCAAGGAAAGTGCTTTACTTTGCGTCAAGTTTGTAATAAGTGTGAGAGTACCAAGATTGCCCTCACCCTCGCATGGCTTTATTAGGCAGCTCTTTAGGACGCCCGGGAAAAACAACGAGTCCCAGACGTGGAATATTCTCGTTCCGCAAACAGGATACGAAAGGAAGGTCGTCGTTAGCAACTACCATTTTCATCTTCGGTATCACCGTTGGGCGGACAGGCGTGGGAGAAGTGAAGGGAAAAGGAAGGAATAGTAGATGCCTAGACGCTTGGAATTCTCTTGATGCATCCCACTATTTACTCGATGCTTTTTGATCCGTCCAGGGATTGGCGCGGATTATCGACCTAGATAACGTCAAGAGGCATATAGTTTCGTGATATCCTTCCTAGATAGACCATGGAGCAGGGTACTAGGTAATACAAGCATCTTCTTGGGTGTCTTGGCTCGAGATCCCAGCTCCCAGATACCGCCAAAACGGCCCCCATGCCGCACTAGATGACTGGTCCAGTGGTTCGACTTGAGGCAAAGCTGAGGTTGAGCTGATTCCCGCCCACGACCGCGTGGAGGCTGTTGGCCTGACCTCCACCACCCATTCCCGTCCAAGTCCTTGTCTCTTATCTCATATATCCGTCTTGTCTTACCGAGCCGTTGGCGGACCTGGTCAGAATCTGCCTAACATTGCAAAATACAAGTAGAGGGCGCCAGCGCTTTCGGTGTGCGAAAGAGGCAGGGCTCAAGCCACATTCTGACACTGGAATCCCAGACCACCCGCCTGCATGCCAGAACACAGGCGAGTATCAATATAGTCGTGGCCGTCATTCAGGGCCCTACACAAGGAGACTGCATGCTTGCCTGTGCAACTACACTACAACTGCCACTGCCCCGCCCCCGGTTTTTCCAGAGATCATTTACCAGCATTGAGGCGGACCGGCCAAGTGCTTGAGTTTCTAAAATTATCGGCAGGCGCGTCCCAGACTAAGAGAGCGGTGCAAGAAGGAAAGAACGAACGGGGACCGCCATTGACACCGCATCATTGATTCTCCCGCCTTTATTACTTGTTGGAGGGCGCTTCCACAGAACCCAGGAATGTATTCGGCGCCTCAACAGATCACCATCGCTCCCCAACTCTCTCGCCTCGATATACAAACTTGAAGTAATAGCTGAAGGAATTCTTCACCCGCCTTCGATCTGCCTTCGATCGGCGCAACATCACTAAGAGTCTGACAGCGGGCCCCTGTCCATTCCCCCAACAATCTGCTCAAGGATCATCACCCCCACTGAATTTGGGCAACAGCTCGAGCCCCTCCTTTGCGACAACCCCCTCCATCGAGTCTCCATTCATCCATCCATCCATCCGCCTCGATCCTTACCCAGGCGTCGATTTACCTGCATCAGCAAGGCATCAACAAGGCTCTACATAGGACCCTTCTAATCGCAATCGCATTGCGCCACGTCAATCACCGATATACATATTGCGGGTCCCCTTTTTCGACAATTTGGGGCCATTGCTAGGCACCCAGATAGCTCCTTGCTACATACATACCTCTCGTTCAAACTACGGTTCCCAAGCCTGGATACCGACTAGCTCCCAACTTCAAACTACCCAGGATGCCGCCGAGGTTACCATAACATTAAAGCCACAACACGAATGTCGACCTTTGTCCTGTTCGTCATTCCGTTTCACTATTATCAGCGACACATGTTACCATGCATCCTCGAAAACTCCTTAGTCTACGAGACAAGAACGGCCTCAGCTCCCGGCGGGAGAAGAACTTAGATGTCGGGCAGCCAGGGACCACAAAGGTACGCCAGCGCATATCGGCTGTCATCACTGGCCCTTTGGTTCTTTCCCTCATGCTAACCTTGAAGATGTGACGATAAACAGACCCGTCCCCGTTCGGCAGAGCTGTTCTTCTCTCTGTTCAAACCCGAGGCTGCGAAACATGCGCCAAAGGATGAAACCCTCAAAGAAAAAGACCAGGAAGCTGCCAAGGTATCTTAGGACTGTTACATAGGATGCTTCTTCTTCGAGACGGCAAAGCTAACACCCAGACCAGATTGAGAAAGTTGTTGCCAAATTGGCCGAGCTGAATATCACGGGTGCAACACCAGAATATATTCGTGAAACCCTTGGTAGCAAGTTCGCTGCGGGCGACGTAGATAGGGCCACCAAGTTTATTGATTTTCAACAAAAGGCCGCGGCTGGAAAGATTGTTCGATATGACCCCAACGTCACAATGCTCGGCGCCGTGAATCGCGGCAGCGTGACCTGCTACCTTGACTCGTTATTCTTTGCCATGTTCGCGCGGTTTGATGCTTTTGAGCGCATGTTGAAAAGAATTGAGTTTGACAATGAACCGCGCCAAAAGCTAGCCACGCTTATGCGCCTCTGGGTCAACCTACTCAGGTCCGGCGAGCTCATTCAGACCGATACGGTAAGTCTCTCGAACTATTAACGTTTACGCCAACTTAGAGACGACCGTGATCAGCTAAACGAATCCAACTTAGACCGAACTAATCCAGAACACACTTGCCGAGTGCGGCTGGATAGATGCAAAGCTGCTCGAACAACAAGACACGTCGGAAGCCTTCAATTTCATCACCGAGACCCTCGAGCTGCCCCTGTTATCTCTAAAAGTCGATCTTTTCCATCAAGGCAAGAGTGACGAAGATGACCACAAGATCATTTATGAGCGGCTACTAAATCTAGCCGTCCCACCGGATCCCGATGGCAAGGGAATCAAACTAGAGGATTGTCTCGAAGACTATTTCAATGCTCAGGTCGATGTGTTCCGAGATAGCCTTGACGACAAAGCTGCCGCTATAGAAACACCAACTTCGCCCAAGGCCACTGTTCGTCTTGTATCTGACGAAGATCGAGACATCCATGCGGCGGAAAACACACCCGCGCCCGTTTCTCCTAGGAGGGCGACCATACCGCTCCCTATTACCCAAGAAAGCCAAGCATCTTCCTCATCAGCACCGCCACCGTCTAGGCCACGGGCTGCAACAGTGATTCAGCGGGTGGTTATTGGTGAGGATGGTCGCACCGCAACTGACCCTCACTTGTCGAGCCTACATCGGACAGCCACCAAAGGTTCCATTATCGTCAAGGCTGTAACAATCCCGGCCTGGCAGTTTTTCCGCCTCATGCGTATGCATTTCCCTTGTTGTTCCTAGCCTAGACCAGACCGAGTATATCAGGCTAACTCTGTTCGTAATACAGCATGGCATACGCCGAGTTCATCGAGCCACGTAAACCAACCCGAAAACATCGACGACCTCGAAAGGAATATCCGGCAGCGACCAGTCCTCGGCATATGTCTGAAGCGTTATATGATGACAGAAGATGGCATGCCGAAACGACAAAACACCTACATCGATATCCCCGATGTCCTCCGACTACCTAACTTCATGCTTGACGACGACGAGCGTGTCGAGGAAGACCCGCACGGATTTAGCACTGGATACAAGCTTGTGCTGCAGTCGGTTGTCTGCCATCGCGGAGATTCTTTGCAGAGCGGACACTACATTGCGCTTGCCAGAGTCAACCCGAAGCTATTAACTGAAAACCGCAGATGCGATCCTGACCCGCCTCCGGATTACGAGGAAGATCAATGGGTCAAGTTTGACGATCTCTACGTGGAGAGCCGAGTAAGCTACGTAGACGACATCAGGCAGGCCCTCAAGGACGAGATGCCCTACCTCCTATTCTACCAGATCGTCCCCGCCGTCGACGTCTCAGCATCCACCTATAGCGCTGACGCCGAACCACCGTCCTACAAAGACCTGAACACGAAAGCCGACGCGTCTAGCAGCCAAGGAGGCTCGCCCAGCAACTCGGTCAGCGCAACACCAGCCTCGTACTCCACAAACCAGCCCAGCATTCGCCTCTCGACAGAGCTCGACTTAACCCGATCCATAGGCGAGGAAGGCTTCTACACCACCAGTTCCTACGATAACAGCCGCCGCCAGAGCGCCGTCTTCCTCGATCCATTCTCCAACGACTCACTACTAGCCGTGAGCACCACGGGCAGCCATTCTCCACCGCCGGGGCCTAGCGAGGAGTCGACAGGTACGAGGCTCTCCAGAGCCGCCGCCCGCTTCTCGCGTAGCGCGTCCAAATCGAGAACGCCCAGTCAGCAAGGCGACGGGCGCATCAGCTCCACTATCCGCCAACTCGGCCTCCTGCGCTCAAGCAAAGAGCCGCTCCGAGATGGTAGTGCGAGCGGCGCACAGTCCACGAGCGGACTCTCTCTCCCGGAGACGGGTGGTGCGGAAAGCACAGCCGTCGTCGGGGGTTCTGCGGTATCCGTCTCTAATAGCAACCCCCTCAAGCAGAAGAAGAACAAGACGAAGACGGCGGAGAAGAAGGCGAAGGGAGAGGAGTCCGAGAGGGAATGTACCGTCATGTAGAAGCGATGGCCGTCCCCCAGAAGGAAACATCCTTAGACTTCTCTCCCTCCCTCTGATTTTGGAGGATGGGGATTAAGAAAAAAAAAGAAGAAGAAATAAACAGAGGGGAGCTTGTATGATAAAGGCGCCTCTTCATTTACCTCGCCTTTTTGTCTGGAGGCATTTTTGCTTCTTGCTTTTTCTTTTTCTTTTTCTTTGGCATTTTTCTTAACAGTTTTACATTTTGCATTTGCATTTTCAACCTGCATCTAAAGCCGGCAAGGGAAAAAAGAAGAAATGGTTTGGGGAAAAAGAAAGATGTGTGTTTGAGCTGAAGGGAAGGAGGAAGCTAAGAGGGGTGGCATAAACATTATTTCATGGACAACGGACGTTTCTCACGATACCCTCGGGCGGTGGCTAGATCAATGGCTAGCTAGCTATTTTCACGTAGATGATGAAAGAAATAATAATGACTTGAAACTTTGTTTTATTTTTCATTTATTGGTGAATCGAAGTGGGAGAAATGTCCTCAAGAACAATCTCCCGCCCAAACTACACTCTCCTCGGTCTCGCATATTTTCGACCACCCTTCGCATGCATGCAAAAAAAGCAAAGCCTGGATTTGACTCCCGTAGCATAAGTGATTCCAATGCGCCCATCTATGAAACATAGTCCTTCGCTGGAAAAATAAAAGGGAAAGTCATGGTTCCCCTGTTCTCCTCTATAATGGGGACAGCAGCTCCATCACCTAACATCATACATGGCCTTCCCTAGTCATCGTCGTGAATCTTATCCGCCACAGTCTCCAGTAGCTTGAAAGGAGGCTTTTCCGAAGGTGGAGTTTGAAGAGGCTTATTGTTCTCAAACTTATGCTTGTCAAACGAAAACTTCTCCAAGATCTTGTCGGCCGGTTCAGCGGGAGACGAAAGTCCCGGAATTGGGCTCATCTGTCCGCTTCCGACACCCGGGGGAACGGGGATGCGGATATCCTGTGGAGAGCCAGGGACAATTCTGGGATCGATACCCGGGATATGAATACGGTTCGACTCGTTTTGGTAGGCTGCGGGGATGATTTCGATAATCTCGTCGCGAGGGAATTTAAGGAACGGAATGTCCATCGTAGAGCAATGCATCAAGTAGGCGTAAAGAACCCTTAGAACCGACTCGTGAGCGATGATCAAGAGGTCATTCTGCTCGCGTTCAAGCTCTAGAATAATTGGTTCTAGCCGCACAGCAAGGTCATGGTAGGACTAATAGCAAAAGTCATGTCAGTACTTGCTCTTTAGACATATGGACAGGGCACTTTAGCCAGGGCGATAGTGGACGTGAATGCACAGCGTACCTCAGCCCTGGGGTACCGATGATGGTACGGATCCCTTTCATGCTTTTCAATTTCGTCGGGGTATCGTCGACGAATCGTTCGTTCGGTAAGACGCTCGCACACACCCGGATTGATCTGGCTCATCTGCGATCGCTGCCGTACCTTGTAACCCTTGCCCTTGAGGTACTCGGCCGTCTGGATTGTTCTCAGCCTTGTCGATGTCCAGACGGTCAGCGGCTTGAGCGGAATATCGGCCCCGCCCTCATCAATGACCTTCTTGCGCTTCTCTTCCCTGTGCTTCAAGAGGGTCTCGGACATGCGTCTCGCATAAGCGAAGCCTTCTTCCGATAGAGGCGCGTCGGCTTTGTACGAGTCCTCTTCAGTGGTCACGCCGGCTCGGACGAAGTATGTCGCCCGGGACTTGATGTGCAAGTTGGTGAGGTAAAATACAATGCGGTGAGAAAGATAGTTGAAGCTGACGTTGTTGTAAAAGAACTTTTGGCCGGCGTTTATCATCTTAATGAAATTGAGCTCGGTCTCGTTCATAGTCTCGAAAACGGGGATTTTTGCCTCGATTCTCTTCAGATAGAGCCGGGCTGCCTCATCGGGGTTCATGCCCTCGAACTGTGTCGTCCCATATTAGTTTACCTAGATATA
The DNA here is from genome assembly GCA_002221725.1 of Scedosporium boydii. Lineage (NCBI taxonomy): Eukaryota > Fungi > Ascomycota > Sordariomycetes > Microascales > Microascaceae > Scedosporium > Scedosporium boydii. The sequence goes on from NJFT01000299.1 coordinate 28,088, forward strand.
ACATGGTGCGCTGTTCGAGTTGGTGCGAACTTACATCTGGCGACGATATCTTGACATTTCGAGCATTCTCATTCAATATACGCTCGTCATCTACGAAAGATTCGATGAAAAGTGTCTGGGGTCCCTGTTAGTCAGGCAACAGGCCGTGTATGGCGGGCGCCAATTGTCGAACACTCTACGCACCTGAACGTCATGCCTAGAAAACTCCTTGGCGAGAGACCGCCTTCCAGCGGCAGTTGGGTTCACGGCATCATAGATGGCGACTTGGCCGTTTTCGTGGTTGAGCCAGGCGTAAATGTCTTCACGGCACTTTTTCAGGATCTTTTGACGGAGGATGACGGATGCAGGCGACGCATTTGGGAAGAAATAGTCTTCGGGCACGGCGCCGTGATTACCCACAGTCGCCCTCCGGTAATCGCCGAGGTGGAATATGCGGGTCTTAACACCGAGCCTTCAATTGATAAGTGAGTGAAATGTTACGCATCGCCGTGAGATTTGAAAGAAGGCTAAAGAGGCAGAGAATACTAGAAAGCTAATTGTCCAAACTCACCATTGTAGGTATCTCGATAGCGAGACACAGATGTGGCTAGAATAGCACGGAAACAGTTAGTCGTGCTTGTTTGCTTGTCAATAACGACAGGTCATGGTGGGTGGTGGGGTGGACGGATTTCCGAGGAAACTGGGCAAAGTTCCTACGGTCCCAAATCACATTTATAGGATGCGATGTGACTGCCTTTTGCAACAGGCAGAATTAATTTCTAGGGTCAGTCTAACTTACGTTTTTCCACGAGCAGGAAGGCCGACCATCACAATTGCAATCCGGCCAGAGTGGAAAAGACGGCCGGACATAGTGCTGTAAAGCTGGGCCGGAGCCCTGTCCTGCTCCTCCGGAGTGTCATGGATGGCATCTATGAAAGTTGAGCTCTTCCGGCGGTAGCGAGGGGCGTTGGCTGCGATTTGGGCAGTCCTGTCATCGTCAGTTTCGAGCAACGAGAGAGCATGGTCGTAATCATGGACAACACCAAGCTCTGGCCTAGGAGACACAAGAGGCGAGAGAGAAGCAGTGACACTTGTGTTCGACGTTGTATCGGAAGTGGAATTGCCATTGGAATTGGAACTGCTGGTACGGGTACGGGTGGCGCTGTCGTTGTCGGCAGTATCGTCATCATCGACAACAGCTGACTCCATATCCAGAGGTGGAGGTCCAAGGCTAGCCCTCAGACGACTCTGAAGACTCTCACGCCTATCCTCGGCAGTGGGTGCGGAAGGGTACATGGTTGGGTGGGCTGTGGGGGAGAATTGGGGGTGGTTCCTCAGCCTTGAAAGAATAGGCCGAGACGGGTTCAGAGTAGTTGATGGGTGGGGAGTTTAATTGGAGCTGAGTTGGAGCCGGAACTAGAACTAGAACAGCTGGAACTGGGGAATTGAAAGTATGAAGGGATGCTGGAGAAGTGCATAATAATGCAAAGGGAATAAGGTTGGAATGGGGAAATGGCTTCAACCGAATACAAGACCCTATTGGCTGGGGATGTCAAGGGAATAAAAGAAGGAAGACAAAGGGAAGGGGAGGAAAGGAAAGGAAAAGAAGACCAAGAGGCTTCGGACTCGAATGTGAAAAGAAGACTTACAATAATGTGTCCATGTTATCGACTGATGGGAACCAGTAACTAGTTCAGCTAGTATTAATGGGCGAAATGGAGAATGGGGACGGTATGGCACGGCACGCAAGCTGAGTGGGTTCGGTGTTGTGTTTCGATGTTGGTGAGTGGTTGGCTCGGTCGAAGCGGTTTCGTTTCGGTTAAGGGTTCTGGACCTCTTGGATTTGGAATCTCGGCAGGGCGGTCCTTAAGGGGAAACTTTGTAGAACGTACGGAGTAGAACTTGGCCTAGTCAATATCGCAGTGTCGTTATGAGTCGGGAGTCTGCGAAGTCAGCACCCAGCCAGGTTTAGGGCAAATCGGGTGAGCGGGGACGACGTGTGTGTATTGTGTGAGTGTGGGTGGTATGCGTGGTCCTTCGTTTTTGCGTGTATGTAAATGCGAACGTGGATGTGCGTGGATGTGTGTGTGTATGCGTGCGGCGGTTCGCTTCGCTGTGGTCAATCGAGTCGGGCAGGATAGGAACAAACGAGATGCATCAGTGGCTTCGCCCTGAGTCGGATCTTGGCTTGATAGAATGCTTGGAGTGGGGTAAGGGTAATTCTCTTGAAAAATTCGGTGTTCCTGGTGACCAGTGATCAACGTGTTTTGGTCCCGGAGCTGACTGGGGAATCAATTAATACCGGGTCCGTTCGGGAATCGAGCTGTTGAACTGTTCAGGCCAGGACCAGGACGGCGGTAGTTCCGAGCGCTGGGGTGACCATTCAGAGAGTTTATTCAAATTGATCGATCTGTGGTTGGCGTAGCGGCCCGTTGCAATCGCAATTGAAAAGCCTGTGGGTTTGTTGGGCGAAAAGGCTTCGATGACTCTTAATTGTTGGATCAATCGATAATGGATGAAGCTGCCCGGATGACTCCAAGCATCACTCAACTCCGAGTGAAACTGCAAGCTGAGTTCAATGTTGCGATCTTGATCCCGGGCTCGCTTTGCTGGGAACCGACAGTGACTGTCTGGCTGTGATTGCCTGGCTGGCAGTGACGACGCAGAAACACCTGACGACTTGAAGCTGACTGACATGGAAAGTAATACTTCGTACGTACTCGCTCCCTCTGGGCTCTACCCAGTTCAACGTTCTGGTTTTGGTAGTGACGCAACTGTCGGAACTCTTAAACGGGATCAATATCAACGTCTTGTCACTTTGTAGACTTGTACCGTTTCTTAGTCTGGTCAAAGAACAGGAAGGAGTCAGCCACCCTGAAGCAAGGACGAAGAAGGCACCGTCGGTTAGCGCCAAGCCAAGCTGCATGGAGTACAGATGTACTTCAGGGATTCACCAACACTTTACAACGGTGAGTCGAAAAGAGGAAGCCACAGCCGGTTGGCCCTCGTTTGCTCGCACAAGCTTGAATCTGCAAAAGACTTTGGACCTGCGTCTTGCGTTGGAACTGGAACAATCGTAGGAGAGAACAGGCGAAATATGATTGCACAGAGGCGAGAAAAGAATTCTGCTTGGCGTTGTGGTCAACGTGACCATGGAAGGGGCGGCTTTAAGATATATGGGCCGGAATCTCGGGCTGGGTCGGAAGCGCTGCGGTTGAAGGCGTCAATGGTAAGGGCCAGGTCGCAAAAGACGTGGATCATGGGACTTGAGCCTTGAGATGGAAAAAGCAAGTTATGTAAGTGGGAGAGTTAGCTCTCCCTAGCTAGATTTCTATCGTGACCATGACCCAGTGCAGATGCAGGGAGAGTGAGATTGACGAAATATCAATGTGTGGAGGACTGTGTGAGAGGGGTTTGGGTGATGTAAGTCTGAGATAAACTTAGGTCAAGACGACAATGACCACAAGCATCCGGAATCGCTTGCTGAGTCGCTTGTACTTTCAGGTACCGCCCTTGTAACATGGGAGCGGTGGGGAGAGTGTCTGCTACCTTAGCAGATCTCCTAGGTTAGACGATTTAGCATATGGACCTCGATTGAGCAATCGGCTTGAATGGCATGTGGTCGAGATTAAACCAGGGATCCAGCGCTTTGGTACCTCATGCGTGAGGCTTCCGACAGAGTTCCCACCTGCACACCGCACCGCGGCGCACGCAACGCGGAGTGTTGGGATGACAGGGATGGATTGATGGGCGGCAATGGAAAGAAACACCAACGGGAGTAATCCTTCGTAGTAGCCCAACCAACGAGAAATTAAAATGTTAAAGTCGGAGGAGGTATCCTACATATATAATAAATTTGACATCAACCGACTTAGACTACCAAGAATAGAGTAGATAAGAACTGCCTGCGGAAAACCAAGACACCATTTCGACATCTCGTCGATAACGACGATGGATTGATAAGAGCCTCTTCAACAATGTACGCAGTAGGCAAAATTCTTCGGTTCATGGGTACCGAGGTATTGTACTTCATCTGTCTGAATCATCAATCAATGATATTAATAGAAGCACTCTGTACTTCGTATGGTTGGCTTGGGATAGCAGCGCAAATGAAATTCAAGCTCCTTGCCATGTTCAAGCTGCTATCACCACTTTATTGGTCCATATAACCAGCCAGACCTCAAGAGTGCCCTTTAGCTACACCCTCAAAACACTACTTCACACATGGTGAGGCTCAATTCTCGAGAGAAATATGGATTCGATATCGCTATTAATTGATTTGGTAAGGAAGGACTGCTCCGAGTCGTCATGGTCACATAATACCTCCCGAACCGAACCCTGACAAAAGCGACAGTCGGTAATTCCCTGGTAAATTCATGGCTAACAATGAAAGTTGCTTGGTCGCACCCTCCAAACGATTTGGGGACCCAATGAGCATGACGTATTCCTTAAGCCACATTTGGGAAAATCTTGAAGTGGGACTGTGGCTGGTGCTCTTTTCTAGACAGAACCTGTGGAGTCCGAGGTGAGGCAAAGGCTTTTTTGACAGGCTGAGGAAATAATTTTCCCAGGTTCAAATTTCTCTGCTTGAAAGACCACACCGTCACCCAGTCTGCAAGCTAATCTGCCTCCACCACGAAGCATTGGAGAGGCAGCAGTCACAGCAGGTGATTGTGTTTTACGTCCACAAGTTATTTGGCTAGTGGATATTGTACAATCGACTCTTTCCAGCCTGTAGCTGGTTTCCTTCCACCCTTCCCTCTGCAACTCACCCCTTTGCACTCCCTGTCGCGACGTTGCGTCTTTCCATCAACTCGCAATTGATCTTGCACCTCTTTTCCCTTCCACCTGTCATAGCAGTTTCTCACCATGGCGTCTACATTAAATTCTCTGAGGGATGCCCTCATTTCGAACCCCGTGGCGGCTACTGTTGCCGATGCGCTGAACTCCTTCTCCGAGCGACGAGCTAAACTCGGCCTCTCGAACCCGGGTACTGTCGAGAACCTGGCCAAGGAAGTCCAGCGCGATGTCCTTCTTCAGGGATACATGTTCACCGGCATCAAGGCCGACCTGACCAAGATGTTCAGCGTCTCGCCGCTTTTCCAGGTCTCCCACCAGTTCGCTATGAGCGAGCGTCTCAGCCCCTACAATTTCGCGGCCCTTTACGGCACCAACAATGTGAGTGGAACGGTTTCTTCACCGGAAAACTGCAAGCATTAGCTAACGGAAACCTCCCCATCGCTCCAGGTCTTCCTCCAAGCTCAAGTGGATAACGAGGGACAATTGTCAAGCCGATTCAACTGGCGATGGCACGACAAGTTCGTGAGCAAGACCCAGCTCCAGCTCTCCAACGACGGATCGAACATGGCTCAGATCGAGAATGAGTATACCGGCGATGACTTCACCGCCTCGCTTAAGATGCTGAACCCTTCGTACCTTAACGGCGGTCTGACCGGCATCTTCGTTGGAAGCTATCTTCAGTCCGTAACCTCCAAGCTGGGCCTCGGCTTCGAGACCGTCTGGCAGCGCGGTGTCCTCACCCAGCCCCCCGAGACCGCCGTCTCGCTCTGTGCGCGCTACAAGTCGGATGATTGGGTTGCCACTGCTCAGCTTCAGACACAGGGTGCTCTTTCGGCCACCTACTGGCGTCGTATCTCCGAGAAGGTCCAGGCCGGTGTTGACATGTCTCTTGCCCTCGTCCCCAGCCAGGCTGGTCCTCTAGGAGGCGGAATCTCCAAGGAGGGAACCACCACTGTCGGTGTCAAGTATGACTTTAGGATGTCCACCTTCCGTGCTCAGTTCGACTCCAAGGGCAAGATTGGTCTGCTCGTCGAGAAGCGAGTTGCACCTCCCGTCATGATGACCTTCGCTGCCGAGGTTGATCACTTCGCGGTAAGTCCTTCCATATAAGAAGACTCGTTGTGAATCCCGCCCTTGATACATTGGCTAACTCTTCTGTCTCCGTTGTAGCAACAAGCCAAGGTTGGCGTCGGCGTATCGGTCGAGGGTGGAAGTGATGAGCTCGAGCAGCAGCACGAGATGATGGGTCAAGCGCCCCCGTCTCTCAACATCCCCTTCTAGATGATAAGATGTATTTCTCCCACCTGGTGCCGAGGTATTTTCTTCTGATCGCTTGAGCGACATCAAAAGCCCAGTGCTCCTCGACAACACATCCAATCCTCCACCATGAACCGAACGCTTCGAAGTATCCCAGCAGAGCTCAGAAGAAGGCAGACACACGAAACAATACGACCTAATCTCACCCCCAACAATAACGGCCGGAAACTAGGAGACACCCTCGAAATCGATGTACCAGCACATGTGTCTTTTTTCCCTTTTTTCTACTTCTCCAGCACCTCGGGTGCCATGTCTTTTTAGTAGTTTTTTCTCGTCTTTGCCATCACCGGGCTATAATCATGTGGTCTCGCGTGTTTGGTTTCGGGGTTTTTTTTCCGTCGAGGTTTTTCGCATAAAGCATTGCACGAATGATAGATTTCCTTGTCCTCCCTGCGGATTCATCGGCCTTTCCGCCCACCTTTCTGCTGTCTCCTACCTTACCCCCTTAAACACACCCCACTTTTAAAGAGTTGTTAATGGTCTTCGGATGTCTTGTCATGTCTTCTGGTTGGATTCTCCAAGTTCGGATTCTCTTCAGATATAGAGGGAACTGTATGGTGGAGGATTGTGTACATTATTAGCCGCAATGGAAACTGCAAACTGCACTCTCATGGTTCTCTACTCGTGTTTGTTGATTCTTTCGTTATGAGCATCTATTAACCTATTCCCAACGCCCTTCCTCTACATCATTTCTCTGGCTATTAACTCACTTGCACTCGCGTGCTGATTCTCAAACAGTAACCGTCGATGATCAACAGACCTACCTAGCGGCCCTGCTCTGTTTGCAGTAGAGGCTGCGTCCTTTTCAACCTAGAGAAGGGAAGGATATACCGTCGAAGCGGCCTTCACCCTTCACCCACCTGCCCAGGAACGACCCGATCTAGCGGCTCTTCGACTCAAGGCTCGAAGCCGGTTAGTTCTCTCTCCCCGAGGACATGCGCACATCTAGCGGTCCACCTACGAGACAGTTCCCCACGGTGTTGTCGTGCTAGGGGACTCCGCTGTTTGAGCACGGCTCTTTGCAAGGCCCGCGATATGAACTGAACAAGAGTTGGGCAGAGTGGGGTCTGAAATGCATTCTGGATTGTCACGCCGAGGCCATATGCTCCGGATAATTTAAAACTCCCCTCCTTTTTCTTTCTATTTTTTTTTCCTTGGTGACCATATACTACGAAGTTTAAGAAACGGTATTGACATCGAGTCCCAGCGAGAGCAGTCATACAGAGTGGGAAGAAGGAGGAAGTTGATGAAGAAGGTTCTGAGTGGATCAGAAAGGAATCATAACTCCCTCAGAATCCCGGGAACCATTAGATCGAACACCCCCTCCCCCTTTTCTCAGAGCTAGAGCCCATCTGATCTTTCTTTTTTCCTTCTACGGCTGCTTTCTTGTGGGTTCTATCTACGACTCGCGGGCAGTTCCAAGACAACAAACCCGGGGAGGGGCTGCCCTCACGACCTCACGACGACCAATCGGCATTTGTCCGCCTAGCTCAAATGTTTAACCTTCTCTCTGGCCTCCTTCCTTCGATGTCAAGATTTGTTGGTCGGCTCTTGCATTCGAGTGGGGCCATCTCCATGGATACATGTGGCCAAACCCCTCATCCCATCGCGAGATGAGCGTTCCTGATAATGGAAGACGAGGTTGGAAGCTATGAAGCAATTTACATTTATACAAGGCCGGTATATCGTCATATGAGATGGTTATAAGCTCGGGGCCTTTTGATCTTGCAAGATTCATCATACCCCCAACTCTAGATGCTTCTCCCGCAGTCTCCTTTTTCGAGGTGCTCTTGTAGAGCGCAAGCGCCTAGCACTCGGCAGCGAGGTTCTCGGTTCACATTCATCACCATAGTGCCCTCGTTAACTGAGCGGTATATGGGCTTGGACATATGGATGCAGGCACGACTCGTTAAGCATGAGCGCATATCGTACTCTTTGCCTTTTATGAGACGCCTTCGGATAAACCAACCACACGCCGCCTCCCCGGTCAAAATATATGGCCAAGGAACGTACGCGTCCGGCAGGGCTTTCAACCGGCTGTCCGTTTCCTGGTCTTGGACGAGGATCGACAGTCTCTATAACGCATTCTGAAATGACCTGGAGTTGGATGAGCTACCCACCTCTACGATGATCCAGACCACGTTCTCCAATCATGGCGTGTCCGATGGAGCTCTCTAACATCAGCCTTCTCCTGACCACCACAATTAGGCGCTTCCTCATACCTGGCGATGTAGTCGTCATTGCCGTCAGCATGCGGCATAATTGTTTGCGAAGGGGCCAGGCTGGTATCGGCCAATATAACGCCATCGTCCGAAGTCAAGGCGCTATGTTCTTCTTTTCCAACCGACTCTACCTCATCGGATCTTGCCTCCCGTTTGGAGCGCACCTCGCCGGCTCCTCTGTGTGTTGGACGTCGTGTAATATCACGGTTGCGTGTCTCCGCCGTATTTCTCTATATGACCGAGGGCAAGCGAAATGAGGGGGCCAGATGAGCCGTATAGAGAATAAGGCGAAGATCCCTGGTTTTCAACCGCCAGGGTCCGGCGTGCGTTGTCAATCGTCACCCTCTCACAAAGCCTTGCGCCATTCCGAACACTCTTCGGCTTTGAGTGTTTCCTCCTTGGCCCATGACACATGCCCGTTAAAGGAGGGGTCGCAATATTTGTTAATTTATCGAGAAAGACGTGCCTGAGAGGGGAAGACTCATTAGTGCAGCATCGCCAGTGATGTGCTCATCCCGCCCTGCAAACGTCAACGGTCGATGGTCGATGTTGGGGTAGCTCCATGTTCGATGCAATTGCTGCATGCCAACCTCACAACATCTCATCAGCGATATTTCTCTAACTGGAGGTTTTCGTGAGAGTGCTCCCATGTCGGCATTTCTTGTCTGAGGAAAGAGATCAATGATTCGACTTGTCCCTTCCCTCACATGGCGGGTTTGCTCAGACGATCCCCGGCTCAACGCTGAGTCCTACACCGACGTAGGCCATACTTGCCAATGTGGCGATGGTTGCTCGTCGATGCGGGTGAATCGTCCAAAGAGACAGCCGGGCTAGTTTCGGAGTACATTTTAACCGCCGGAGTCTAATTTACACTCACGTCGGCCACCTACGCGTACCGACACACGCCTACACTCTATCGACCGGTGCGAAAGCTCTCTCTTTATGTATGACAGGGCTACATGCGAACGGCTTACATGGCCAGCAGGCCCCATGAAGCTCTCACCACTTCTCTCGTGACAGTTGTTTGAGGAGGTTGTCGTCAGCCCGGCATTGCGTGCCGTTTTCAACGGCCCCTCCCTCCTGTCTGTTCGGAGTCCCGATGTGACGCTACCCTGAAGATCCGGAGAATGGGGAGACATCAACTGATGCTCCCGTCCTTTGCGTCCACCATCCAACGAGTCGATTCGTCGCCCACACCAGGCGCCCAAGATTTCAGGTGCAGATTGTTTCCCGTTCGTATTGGTCGGCCTCTAGAGCCTTCTCTAACTTCTACTTTCTCCATTCCCAGCACGGGCATTTCATCCGAAAATTTGGATAGGCACGTAATGTTTCTTGATCGACGGGCTAAAAGCTCTTGCATTCATCCGGACCAGCCAAAGACCACGATGCGCCGGTCAGCAAACCAGCAACGCCCACTTACACAGCATCTATTTTGCCAAGAGTCCACTTCTCCGTCCGCCCTCAAGCTCAATTAAAGGCTCTCTCTTTCGAGATTTGTTCCAACACATCCGCTGCCCCGTCTCTTTTCACGGGTCTTTCTGGCAGGCCCAAGAGCAGCTAGCCGTCTTCCCAATCCAGCACATTATCCAATCACCCTACTAACCGTGGTAGCAGCCGATAATACTTCCCACTTGCGTGCCAATGAGGCTGCACTTTGGTTTATAGTGCAAGATGGTGTCAATTGCCTGACCTCGAGTTTTCCTCTCGTACGCAATCCACACTTTAGCTTCCTACACCACTTTTTCATCTGCCGCGCCATGTGGAAGAGGGCCGATATTAGTTCTTGGCCTCATCAGCTCTCAGCCCGTCCGTGTCTGCAGCATTTGACATGTATTGATCCTCTGTCACTTTGGTAGGTCTGCGCATGACTTGGATGGTCTAGATGGTGCTAGATGGCCTTTGCCTCCATCCCCTCCCCTGCGGGTCAAGTTTGATCCGGCTGCTCTCTCCTCAACGCCATGGCTTCAGGACACCCCGAGCGGCTTGTCCGATTTACCACCTTGAAAAGCCGGGTTGGATGAATCTCGCCCTAAACTAGAAAGATGGGATCTTGTGTGAGGAATACCCGAGATATTCCATCCGATATCCGGCATACTCTAATAACGGGGATATTTGCAATGGCAAGCTTGTTACCTCATGCGAGCCAATACCCTAGCCGAGCAGGAAGTGCACTTGCCTCATTCTCGGGTCAACTACAACCCTCAAGCTATCCTCATACAGACACCCACATGACTCTACATGCCTACCTAGAGCGGGTGAGCCGCTCATTTGCATCTATCTCCCCGAATTGCCCATCGCATCGTCAAGAACCCAGATGAAGCTGGACGCTTGCCTTTCTTGCCTTTCCCCTCACCCAATGGAAGACCATTTGCGTGTCTCCTCTCCACTCTTGCGTGATGACCTTCCGCCAGAGAACGCCATCCTCGTCACAATTGCTTAAGAGGTACAGTACTATACCGAGATGAACACACCTGCAACCCACCGTTTGGGTCTTGTTCCTGGCTAGGGCCACTTTTCTGCACCCACTTTATTCACCTCGACTCACACGTACCTTTATGGCCCTTGCAGGTTGTGGCGTGAGGTGCCGCTCTTTCCATTCCCTTCCCCACACTGAACTTCATCCCGCTCCTGGATGTAATCAGCCGCTCATGTCTGATTGGCCATTTCTAGCTCAATGTGCTTGCAAGCCTGCAGACTATAGAGCTTCTTTCGACATGGCCTCTCAGCATTTCTCCATCCGGGGGCCAAGAGCTCTGGCATGTGGAAGGCGTGTGGTCCATGATGGGATCTCCATCAGCCCGCTCCCGGTGAAGCGAATGGGTAATTGAGTTGGCGAATAACTTCTTAGTTGTCTTCAACCAAGAACGTGCCTGACCTCGACCAGATTTCATCTCCTAACCTCAATATCACACCCCTCCTCCCGCCCTTTATGCCGTACCGGTCTATGACCCCACGGGCAGATGCGAGCTTCACCCGGATGAGGTCTTCACCTGGCGCCTCGACCCCCCCTCCCCCATCATCATATACCTCTTCACGAAGGACACGCACTCTGGGCCTGTGTAGGAAAGGCGTCATAACTCGGCACTATTCCCGCATTTCACTTACTGTCAACTCCTTGGCAAGGCGAACTCGCCACAACCCTGTCAATTGCTCTCTTTGGAGCCGTCAATTCCCATCTTCTTCGACTTGTCCTCACTCCCCCTCCCTTTTCTTCCATATTGACCCTATATTGAACCTCCTCACGGCGACGTAAGCCCAGTTTTCCCGACAACGAGGTGCCTTTTCTGTTCTAGAAAGCAAACGAAACTTAACGGACCGCAATTATCGTCAATATGGACTCTTCCCAGAATCCCATCACCGGATCATGGCTATATAAGGACGTGGGAGGAAACGTCTCCCCCATGGCCTCCGAAGCTTGCTTGGCTCTTTCTATCTCCCCTTCTTCTTTCTCTCTTCAGCCACCACCAGCGGGGAAATCTTGTGGGTAAGCGACAAACAGAGTCATAGATTGGCCGTATATTCTTCACTCTTTTGGGAAAAGAACCACCCTCCTTTATCACCATGGCATCCAAGCTTTTGGTCGCCGCTCTCCTCCTCGCTCCCAACGTGTTGGGACGAGCCATCCCGGAGGCTGCTCAGAATGAGATTGCCAACATCCGTGAGCGAGAGCTCACTTTCGTATGTCCGAGCCGGTTTCGTGGTTGGAGGCCGTGCCTCGACCGTGAGGGAAACCAGAAACACAGAACATGACACTGACATTGCATAGGCCGACGCTGCCAACCTCCAAGCCCGCGAGGCCATTGACGTCCTCGTGACCCGCGCCGAGATCACTGGCGAGGTGAGTGCCTCTCTACGTCTCTAATCCCAACCCCGTGAGAACAAGTCAAGTGTTAACGGGCGTGTCGAATTGTAGAAGGGCCACAAGGAAAAGAAGGGCTCGAAGTCCAAGGGCAAGAAGAGCAAGGGCAAGCACCATGAGCATGGCGAGCCTGAGGACAAGTTCATCATTGGCAAGCCCAGGGCGCGCAAGCCGCACCCCCGTGGTCTCCAGCGTCGCCAGGATGACGAGGTGAGTTTTATCTCGAAAGAAGAAACTGATCACCCGGCTTGCCCTGCTATTCGAGGGGGGAAAGGAGCGTGGGCACTAACACTTGGAAAATAGGAGCGCCCCGGCCGCGATCCTCCCGCGGAGGAGGATGAGGAGGACAAGAGGCCCGCTCCCGAGCCCGTAAAGGAGGCTCCTAAGAAGGAGACTCCCAAGAAGGGTGACGACGACGAGGAGGAGGCACCTAAGAAGGAAGCTCCCAAGAAGGAGGCTCCTAAGAAGGGAGATGACGATGAGGAGGAGGCCCCCAAGAAGGAGGCTCCCAAGAAGGAAGCCCCTAAGAAGGGAGATGACGATGAGGAGGAGGCCCCCAAGAAGGAGGCTCCCAAGAAGGAGGCTCCTAAGAAGGGCGACGACGATGAGGAGGAAGCTCCCAAGAAGGAAGCCCCTAAGAAGGGAGATGACGATGAGGAGGAGGCCCCCAAGAAGGAGGCTCCCAAGAAGGAGACCCCCAAGAAGGGTGATGATGAAGAGGAGGCCCCCAAGAAGGAGGCTCCTAAGAAGG